>DWJZ01000107.1:0-44396 GCA_018249125.1 Asbolis capucinus
AGGTCGTGGGTTCGATTCCCACCCAGGTCAAACTTTTCTGTGATGAGCAGGAATGTTTGTCCTGTGTGTTTGGGTGTGTAATAGAAATATCTATTCAAGTATGTATTTAAAAGTATATATGTATGTTTATCAGCTGTCTGTTCACCATAGCATAAGCTAACGCTCAGTTTGGGTTCAGATGGCCGTGTGTGAGTTGTCCAAAGATATTTATTTATTATTTATTTATTTCATACGAAACTAATAATTAAATTAACAAAAGCAAAATTATTAGAAGTAGGTACGTAGTTATCTAATCAATACAAATAATGTTACGCGTGATTCAATTCTAAGATAAAATTGTACTTATTGTAACTTGCTTATAACTAATAAAACAAATAGTAATCTCATCAAAGTAAATTGACTTCTCTTTTTATCGCTGGTTATTTTTTATCTAGTAAAAGAAACTACATACCGAGTGTAGTATTAAAAAAAATAGTTTAGTACCACATAAGGAAAAGTAACTTTAGGACAATAAAAATATTTTAATTATACGTTAAAAAAATAGTTTTTAATGGAATTCCTTAAAAAAATATTTTCTGTAAATTTGCGTTTTAGTTTTAACCAAATTTATCACGCTATTCTTGTTGCCTATACCTTTGCAATGTCCTTTTTAGCACCTTAATTAACCCGTTATGTAGCAGTACCAAAACGAATAGACTATGTTAATCATTTGACTACAGCGCGATCTGAATAGAACCATAGCCATAAACTAACGTGTCGGATAAACAAAATAATATATTGTGGGAATATGGTATAACGCTGAGTCGTTTAGAAGCTACACGGTCAGTAACAGAACTCGAACTATTTATTGCAAATAAGTGAACATAACAAACAACAAAATGGTACCTTCTCGTTTGAACCTAGTCTAACAAAGCTATTTGAATTCAATTTTGCTTACGTGAGTGGTAAAAATAAATAAAAGTAAATGTACGACACAAAGGTGAGTATGATACGAGCCGGGTTGCGAGTTATAGGTCCCCGCGCTGCGGCCTGGTCGCTCAATTTCTCTAATTAATTAACGATCCAAAGATAACACACGCTGACAACCTTATTTGTGGCAAACAAATATTTTATACATAAATTTAACCGTACACGTTCTAAACTTGTAAACCTTATGCACAATTTTAGCTTGACTAATTAATACTTTCCCCTCGCAATTACAAAGCTAAATAAAAAGGCATTGCCGGCGAGTCTCAAGAGGAATAAAATAAAATCTGCAGTTTATCTAAATTTTTGCTAGAGAATTTTAACGCTCAGAAAAATATTTGATTCACCCGCCGTGTAACAGGGCGTTCTCGCACTAAATATTCGTGAAAGATTCACTCCAGAGAGCCAACAATTTACATTTGTCACATAAATAAAAGAAGCAAGCGGCCTCATTAGGCGACACCGCGACTGCACGCCGCGCCGCGCCATGCCGCACCGTGCCGCGCCGCCGCCGCGCCGCGCTCCACGTACGCCGTACGCCGCTACCGTGTCGTCCTCCTCACCAATAACGTGTATTTGTCAGGATATTTCCACATAATTGCTCAGGACTCCAGCCTCCGCTGATTATTTTATTCGTTCCCCGCCTCGGGGTTAAAAGGGTGAGCACGACGCGGGATTTCCTACCGTTTCATATAAATATGGTGCACTTAAGAATGAGTGAAGAAGGCTTAATGAGTCGAAATGATCTCGTAGGCCATTAAATATTTTTTTCTGCGGCGTATTGCTTTATCTTTAGTGCTTTGTGTGAGTGGTCGAAAAGCGACACTTTTTCAAAAATCTATTAAGTGCATTATTTATTAATGCCATTATCGGTGAAGTTGGTGGTTGGTGTCGCCAGGATCGGCCACTATCGGCCTTGTATAACCATCTGGTCAATTTGTCGGTCGTCCCTTCCATTTTTCACTAAACTAAAAATTATGAGTTTTGGAGCTCTGCCCTATCATTTTATTACTGTAATTTAGATATAACTTGGTGGTTGGGCTTTTAAAATTTTTCTCATCTAATTTTTTTCATGTGTTTGATGTTAAGCATACATATTTTTATTTTATATACTACATAACATTATTTAACAGTATTTATGATAATTTATGAAAAGTTCTTTGTTGAAATTGCTGGCCCAAGCTGCCAAACGATCCAGCAGAAGTTTTCATCATCATCTGGACATCAGTAAGACCAAAAATAAAAGTAAGGCCATGTATGAAGTGATACCAAAAGACTCAATATGTGTGGTATAAAAAGCTCTATACGCCCTCAAATCGTAGCAAAACCCTTTGCTGATCAATGAACTTGGTCGCCGGACCTTTCCGTTGCCAGTCCTTCTTGATGGTAGTCTTACTTGCCGGGTTCGCTAGTTGGTACCTGCTTCTAAAATCGTCCATGAATCTTTTGTGATTTGCTTCGATCACCCTCCAAGAGTTCTAATTAATGCAGTTCCTTGTTAGTTTTTTTTTCTTTTTTCCATGTTCCTTTTTTGAAACTGGTGATTTTTAAATTTATCAACGAATACCTGGTCTTCTTGTTTGCCGGACATGTAAATACATAAATAACAATTTAACACCTCTAATTTTCATTGTTGTGTGCGTTGTGCGTTTTGGATGTTTGCAAGTTCATAGTACAAGCTAACGCTTAGTTTGGGATCAGATGGCCGTGTGTGAGTTGACCAAAGATATTCATTATTATTAATTATTAAGGTGCTCAACTTAGATTCGATGAAACAAACATTGTGAGGAAATATGCTCTTTTGATAAGTCTACCAATCCGTCTTTGGTCAGCATAGCTAATCTCTGGCCTTTATCTCCTACATTATAAGACCCGAGCTCAATAATAGGACACTTATTGGTTGCAACGAATAATAATGAACTAACAATTATCAATTTCAAAGCGAGTATTAGTAAACGTTTTGTGGACAGACTATTCAACACAGAATAACAATCAGTATTGAAAAACGGTGCACATGAACCAATTCCCACAATTACAATGGCATCAAAATAAAAATAGCGACGTGACAGCATAGGCCAGGTATTGTCATTGCTTAAATAAATCAACTAATAAAATATTCTTGATACATGGTAACGGTCGTGCAATACAGACGCCGGCCGACGATTCTCTGAAGTCGTTTGGAAAGCAGGCTGTGATTTGCAAGGTCACGCGTATAACACGGATGTTCCCGATATTGAAATGTACAGACGTGCTTTATTCACCTACATATCAACATATGCAATTTGAAAAGATCCCAGCCAAGTTAATGGCACCCATTGAAATAGACCTTACGCGCTCGCCGGAAGCTAGCATTTCACTTGGAGAAAATTCCATGTCTGAATGTTGCCCAATGCGACAGGAGTATGAGAAACAAATACTCATAGTGAATACGAAGCAGACGAACGGTACGACAGTTTGTATGGTAAATTCCGTATTGCGAATTATTAAATTATTTATGCCGCATATCGCGGAGTGGCGGGCGATCGCTGAACCGCAATATCGGGAATCCCTGTTTGCTACTAATGCAATAATTTGGCGTATTTTGCAATCGCGTATTGAATATTGAATGGTTTGTAAATAGTTTATGTTCTCAACGTGGATTTCAGAGTACGTGATCCGGCGTGGCCGCTCGTTGTGAAATTGTGCGACATACGGATAACATACGTTAACAAGTGGCCGTTTCGAATAAAATTTTATGTTCTCGTTGTGTTTAGATTTATATCTGATGCGCGATGGATAACTTGATCTATTTCACCGCTCCGCTCTTAGGCTGCGGCTTGCGATTCTGCGGCCAATAAACTCATCAGTGTCACTCATTCTTTCTCATTTCCTATTCTACCTACTTCAAGTTTAGTGTTGACTAAAATACCAAAAAGAATCAAAATTTGAAATCACAATTCAGTATTTCAAATGCAGATTTTTATACTTACTACACATTTGACCGGCTGATTATAAATGACGAATTTAATTTTTATTGCCAACGAACACGCTATTACGCATAACCCAATATACCTTTGAGCAAGTACTCGTAATTCCGGAAAACAACATGATTAATGTTTATGAAAAGCACTAAGTAGATAAAAAGTACGGATTAAATGCATTCTAAAAATTTGTAAATAAAATCTGCTTTCATAAGGCACCTACATATAGTAATAATTTGAGAAAGACATTACCTATAATATACAGTAATAATACAAGAACGTTCGATGATAAAAAGATAAGAATTTCTCATATAAATTCGAAGGTGTAGTATTTAATTGCCTTACTCCCTAAATAATCCTTTTACCCCATATTAATACAATAATTCACATATTATGTGAGGATGTACCAGTAATTTCTTAAAACCTAACCTAATCTATACCTAACTTCAACTTTGATGGAGTTGCATTAGCTTTCCACACTACTAAGGAAGCCTAAGTCACCACCTTCGATCGAGAATTTTAATAACAGCTTGATTGTCAATTAAGTTAAAACAAAACCTTAAATCGAAAAACAGCAGAACCAATACGACATCAACAATTTGTGAAAATAATAATCAGCTTGCCTCCTTAAGTGTACCCCAAATAAGACAAGGTAGCATTGCGTGCTGAATCGCAGACAAAATAGAAATGATTTAATTTCGAGGAACGTGTAGCGAGGGTACCTTCGATCGTTTGTCATCACCGAGGACCACATCGCGTGACTCCCTGGTGTTGACTTAATGGAGTGCTCGAGAACAAATTCAAAACATGCCTTCTGATACGGCTAAACTATCACGCTAGTTATTGACGAATTGTGCACACAATTTTCTCCCTATTTATGGAAGGGTTCTAAAGTATCGCATTACTAACAGTTTGGCTCATTCGTCAGTTGCATCAAGGGTTTATTTTATGTTTTTTTTTATACTTCACACGTCATTTAATTTGATAATGTTAGACTCGTGGTTTTGAGAACTGAACCTTTACGGTCCAGCGGTTATATTCTTATTACCACGTTCTTATAAATTGTGAAATGAGCCTACTTCGAAGGCATTCCCCGAACCGCAATTACGCGCACCTCTAATTTTAGAAGAGATGTGTATCAGAAATTGATTATTAATTAATAGATACTCTGTTTAAAATTTCTGTATTAGAGATCCAGATGTTAGACCGTCTTCACAGAAAATCAGCATTACTACATCCCAATAGATACAAGCTTTTGTTGAAATATGCAACGTTACGGTTATACATCGCAACGTTTCTAGGAAAATTACTCCAAACCTTGCTTTTAAGTAAACAAATTTCAAAACATCTACGAAACAGAAAATAGAAAATAAGATATAAAAATAAAATACCGCGAGGTCTCCTACCAAAGTTAACCCCCAGGCGCCGGGGCGGGGGTCGTAATTGAAAAATAAAAGGCTGTAATAATAGAATTTACATTACGTGCTCTTCAATGACAAATTTTACCGTCTCCCTGCTTTTGTCAGGACAGACATTGACATGCATGTCCCTACAATTTTCTTATTTGTGGGTTCATTTGTGCAAATAAGTTAAGGTCACGTTTGTAGAAGCAAATAATACACCTAAATTATATAAATTAGATTAGTTAGTTCAATTACCCCTGATGTACAAAACGGTTCAGGAATATTCTATTATGCAAAGCTAGCGACCTCTATGATCTAACTATTAAACTAATTAACATGTATAATTGTTTAAAAGACAAAGTAGTCATTATTTTAATTGGAATACTATTATAGGACATACTTGTGAAACAATTTTGATGTCAAAAGTTTTTAATTAAACCTGTGCCATTTTTAAAGATACTGTGTGACTAATTCAATAAACGATTCCACCATTACATAGTTATTGAAAAAGATTTTTAACATAAACGGTATTTAAAGCTTATACAGAAATTTAAGGCAAGTTCTTTAAATGTGGAATAATTAATACCTGTTTTATATTAATTTAGTATTAATATCTCTATTACATCTGCAATCTCATGGAAAACAAATCCAAATTTTAGCTTCAAAAATTATATTGTTAAATGTAGAAAAAAAATCCTAATGTCGATGATATATCGAGATATGAATCTCAATTGAAACTAATTTTATTACATAACAATTTAAAACTGTCTTAGTCATATAACTTAAATTTCGTTGCCTCAAGAACAAACTTTTCTCACCAAAAGAGAAAGACTCGTTTTATTTTTATTATCACGTTTATACTATTAACCTTAAACGTAAATATATTATTATCAGCACGACACTAAAACATCACCTAATACATGTGTTGACTACATTAATAGTCGTAGATCAGAATACTAAGTTGAATTTACTAACAAATGTGTTCCAGCTATCGTAAACGAAACCTATTTTATTGTCTTGTTACTGATGATTTTTAATTGTAAAATTTATTTAATTTGAATGTATAGATCAAACCTGTATTTTTATCCTCGTAGTTGTTTTGATAAATTCATATATTAATTCGTTGTACGATATTGATATCACACAAAACTACACCCAAAGATGGGTCGTTAAGCTCAAAAGCTATATGACGATGAATCGATGACGAATCGATGACGAGTAGAACGCCGGAACTAATAAGTACCAAAGTCTGTTTTATGCATATTTTGAAGCTATTGATATTCTGAATGTAGACGCAATTTAATGCTTCTTGTAAAGTTACAACACTTAACATCGTCTACAAAACCTTAAATAGGAAGATTTAGCTTAAGACACCCGGTTAACAGATTTAAACACGCAACATTAGTATCGACAAATAAAACGCGTGCACACACGGGCATACCAAAACGAATTTCCCAAACATTTGTATGCAGATATTACGGTAAACGGTAGGATTGTTTCGTGCGCCGGTCGACATTTCCGTACAATACAGCCGGAGCGTGGCGCAGCTAGTTAGCCGCAAGTGAGATGTAAATATGCGGTGGTCTCCGCTGGCTCAGGGGTCGCCTAGCATCTCTACCGCATTGTGCTCTCGAACACGCCCGCACAGATTCTAAACATTTTTACACTAATACGATAAGAGAATATCGGCCGGTAAAAGGTCGAAAGTTGATTTTTTCACGTTTTTAATCAAATTAAAAATGGCAGTTGATCCAGCCGTCAAATTTTTTATTTTTTCAGTATCTATTTAAGTACATAAAATTGATAAATGAGTATAGATACAAACATTAAGACATTTTCAATGATTTACTGGTTCTTTTTTAAAAAAAAGGGCAGCTGAATAGAGGATAAACATACATATACGTACCTATAGTAGGAAAAAAATCTGCTGTAGAATACCTCCGGCGTGTGAACCATATGGTATTAACAATTTATTTTAATGGATTAAACACCCAGTCTAGATACAATTAAGGTTTTATTACAGAAATGTCCTTAGGTCACTTAAGATCCATCATTTTGAAGTGTAAATTCTAGACCAACACAGTCAATATTATACGTGAGGATGTTGGTGACTCTTGCGAAATTTATAAGAAAAACTACAGACTTAAAAACATTTAATAGTATCAATAAATAATCATCGGTTATCAAACAATAATTACTCTGTCGTATAAAAACGATCGAATTGCTATTCCAATGAAACAGTATTTTTGAAATGTCTAGTATAAATTACAAAGACAACCATTTTAATGATCTCAATACACCCAATTATACTAAATATGGTTTAAAAATAAGAGGAGGTTTAAAATGACAGGGCACCTGTAAATGACTACCGTACGTACAAATTGTAGTGTATGTAGCAACGTTTGAAGAAACCGCAATTCTTGGGTTCACGTTGCGTCTTTACTTCAGAAATAATTTTTATCGCCGCAATGTAGTGATATCTTGTAGTTGTAAGTATTATAAATCCATACAATTGACAACAGGGCAATTAACCGGTATCTTGTGTCAGTGAATTATAATACGAGCGCGTCAGTTAACTTGAAGACTTGAAATGAATGGTGACGGTTATTTGCGTGGTTATTTTATAGATCGACAAGGCTAATGAACTGGATGACGTACAATGAGAATATTGTATTCTAGCAAGTATGTAGATACTACACTTTACTACGCGAGTACTGAATATGAAAATGATGTGTTTCGATAATGGCTGAAATGATTTACTTAATGAGGTACATTAGGAATATTACATTCCAGCTACTATGTAGTTTACTACGGCAATACTGAATATGAAATGTGCATTGATAGTAACTGAAATAAGTCTGTGTTGTGTGGTATAAGAGGAATATTTTTATTATTATTTTTGATACTGCACCACAGGGATATTGCACGCTCCTTTTTACATTTATGTTAATTAGTACATAAATATATATTTTATATCGGTTTAAATATTAAATATATATTTTTTTAATTATTCTAAATTTATTGTAGGAAATATAGTTTGTCTGTAGAAATAACGGCCGTTGTTTTGATGCTATTTAGCATTTTATTCGTGATCATCGTCACTATACGTGGATTTTATTTTATTATAATGATAATTATTAAAAAATTAAAAATCATTCCAACAAAGGTACCTGTCTAAAAATTATTAATGTGCTCAAGTATTGATAAAATTTCAGATGAAATGATGTAAGTATATAAACTTTATACAATTATACACCGCGCAGTAGCCGATGGTAGATGGTCGGTCGCTGTTATCGTACATCGAATCACATCATTAATTTCATCATGTCAAACATGTTTTTCCTTAATGACTGATCGTTTAAACTTAATACCCTGTTATATATACCTCCATTGTATTGAGTCACATATAAATTTATATTTGATATATGTATAGATTCTCCTTCCTTTCTTCTTCTTTCTTCCCATTTTTAAAGTAAACCTCCTTCTTACTCTTCTTCTGTTACCCGTCTTAAAGTTGCATGTTGGCGGTGCTCCTAAGTTCCTCTTTGAATAAAAAACGGTACTGCTTGCGTTCTTTCTGAGGTACTTGTATTCTTGCGAGGAACACAACATGTCTAATACAGGGTCTATAATTTCCTCTTTGGCCGGTAACGCGTTAGTGACACTGTAGTTATGTAGCCAATATATATGGGTAGCGATGACCACTGAGCATCAGGATATCCTTTTGCCTGCTTATAGTATAAAAAAGACTCCGTAGAGAATGAGTGCGGGTGGAGTTCTGAAGAGCATATACGGTCAAAGAGTGTCCAACTCGCGCCCGTTGTGAATATGTAGTCGCAATATACTAAAGGTTTTAAATTTTTGATTTTATTGAGCAGTCCATATAGACAAATGAAATAAAACCCAGTTCTGACTCGTGCCCGACCCGTACCTGCTTTCCGCTAATAAGGTCACCTTTTGGACCTAATATTTTATGACATAAATTTTATATTTATTATTATACAAAAAAGTCTTGTTCTTGTAATACAATCTAGTTCTAGTTTTTCAAGAAAATTATGACGACGCGGCTGCGAGCATCACAACAATTATGAATAGTAAGTAACATTGCTATATCAGATAAAAATAGCATTGTCTGGCCTTATGAGATACCACAAAGCTGTAAATGGAGTGTTGACAACCAAGAGCAGCCAAGGAACGCATATTAATATTTCATTTGCATATATGTATGAATTATATAAAAAGTTCATTATTCTACTACCATGAACAACATAGGTGTAAACTTATTAAACGCTTAACAATGTGTAAATGACTTACTAAGCATTGTCTTGTTTTGTAAAGATCTTTGGGATCAGGTGGATTCCATAATTGGTGGTGGTGATATTCAATGTTCTTTTAAAGAATTTATTTCAATACAATAACTCTTCCAACCTGCCTAGTATTATCTCCTACCGGAGACCAAGCTTCGCTCGATGTGTTTCCTTTAATTAAATAAAAATTGGCATCCATTGCCAATTCAACCTTACTAAATCGATTTCTACGAATATTTAAGAATGAGCATAAACATATTGGATTACCTGTTATTGGTACTGTTTTTCGATATTTTAAATATTATTAATTTAAACATTTAATATGACAAACTTCATGCAAATTTAATCTATTATTTATACCAAAAACTTGACTACGATCTTGGTAGCAAGTGCATGAAAATCTATGCATACAATAAGATTGCCTTGTATATTTAGAAACTAATTAAATGTATTACTTTTGTATTTTGTTTTTGGTTTACTAAGATGCATTTTAATTAAATACCTCTAATTTAAAATTAAAATACGCGTATATAAGTACTTTATATATGAATATATTGATGCCTGTAGTATTTATTTACCATATCAAGAAAGTCCCAAGTTTATCTGTGTATGTGTAGAGGTACAAATAAGAAAGCAGCGCGGGCGCAGGCGAATGCCGCAGGGCTCCCAGCTCCGCCACCTAATTAACCCGGGACGTGACACGGCCACGTTATAAATTTTAAATCTGTTAACGCCCGCATTAAATTCGCAAATAAAAATAAATCTAGCCCGAGAAGTAGAAACAACTGATAAGTAAATCAGATAGTAGTCGCCCGTAATTTTGCATTTAGCGATCATAGCCGCTTAATGAGAGATTTTTCCCTTTTTGCTCATATATAGGTGCAAGTTTATTTTAACAATTTGCTAAGGTAAAAACACCGTTGAAGAAATTAATCATGCTAACGTCATTTAACGCCTTATCATTTTCAATAGAACAATTGGTATGTAGTTGACACCTATTTATCAACTTTGTACGTGGGAATAAGTATCCAAACCAGAGGTAATAAGAACTGAGGAATGCCTGAGGTCACAGATTTAGGGATGTTGAGGGGCATAAATTAAAAATTCATGTTGTTTATTTCATGTAATTATAAAACTGCTGAAAAAATGGCTATTTATTAAATATAGCTACATTGATAAATGATGGACTCGAAGTTAAATATAACCACGGATAAGGATAACTAACTTAACTTTTTTAGCTAGTCCCCATAGAACAGACTTCATCCCCAAATTCAAAGTCGTATTTCAAATATGCTAAATCCAAACATTATAGCGGGAACATGTAATATAAATTAAAAGAATAGCCATAAAGCCATACATTCTCAACATACTTGAAAATATAGAACATGGCTCACAATATAAATCCTTGTGTCCAAACCTCGTAAAGTATAAACAGCAAAACGTTGCTGATCAGCATACGAAATCCTGCGACCTAAATGCACACCATTGCGACTTCATAGCTTATTGCTCACCTTTCACTATTCTTAATGATCTATATCACGTCCTATGAATAGATATGAGACACTGTTTGGAACATTGAAATTAATATAAAACAGACACTTTTACAATTTACTTGATTTCACCTGTTACTATATTCAGGACAAAGAAACTATGTATTTTAAGTGTGCTTCACGTAACGCTTGTTCTAATATTTTACTTACAAATTTATTTTTGATGGTTGTAATGGTGCAACGAAGCGGAATTGTGTTAAAGGAAGTTAGAAGAGCGCGTGATATTTGATTCGTTTTATTTTTTTATGTTATCACCAGGCAAACGTGCAAGCGAATTCACCTGATCGAATATGATCACAACCAGTTACAAACATAAGCAACACTAAACAGTGTACATCAACAACGCGTTGCCGGTCAAGAAGTAAACGATGCAGCATCTTTATCAGTGACACATCATTGACCCATGACACGGGAACAAACATTTATAAGTTACATATCCACGATCCACGAATCCCTTGATTTGCATACATATAACTAACAACAAAAAAATATAATAATCATATTCATTTATGTCCAGCACTATGTCCAATATCTTATTAATGCTACATTGAAATCCTACTTTTTTATGTGTTAGTAAAACTAGAATAACGTAATAAATCAACATAAAACACACATGCAACATAAAATAATACCTTAACTACAGGGCCATCAACTCTGCATACAAACTTAGACAAAGAAAGTAAATAGATATTACTTGTTATTTGTTGAATGAACCTGTATTCAATCTTATTCTGTCCACAATATCTCAAGCATATACGATACACTGGTTTATGAAGAACTTTTAATTTTGCATACGGCAATACTCGTATATAATCTACTACAGGATGCTGTAAAGTGCAATTATTTTTCTTTGTTACTACTTAATAACTAAGCAAATCATTGTATACTCGTATCTAGTCATAAATCATTATTTCAATGTTTCGTTTTCTCTTGCGTTTTTATGTTTGTGTTTGGTGAATGGTGTTTAACACCGCTGATTTTGCAATACTTGTTTAGAATGTTACTAATTCGCCGACAACAAGGAAGCTAGGAAATTTGGGATCCAGTATAGCGCTGAAACAACCGGAATCAATAGGCTGGGGTCGATAAATTGCTTCTTAATTTTTGTTTTCTATTTGTTGCAGACTTGTATGTAGTACGAGGAGATCGAGTTACCACCGCTAAAGGCCAGCGTACGAGATTTTATGTATGTTTAGCTATATTTAACTAATAAATACTATGAAAGTAAGTAGGAGCAGTATTAAGTAATGCAATAATCTATTGTTCAACATTCCATCAATAAGCACTTTTTTGCAACATACAAGTATGGCTTTAAAATAAATCTTGAAGTTCTAACAAGTCCTAAACGCAATTATGTAGCGTCCTGTATAAACAAACACGGCCGTCTGTGGCAGTTGCATGGCGAACGGAGTAGCTGCTACCGATCATCGAGTGAAATATATAAATCGAGGTCTTATCATCTTCGACGATCACCGCAGACGGCTGCGGCAGCGGCCAAGACGTGAAATAAATATCCATTTCCATACTGAAATGCGGGCAGGAATGGAGTAAACGCGGGTAGCGACCACGGCTCCCGACTCCCGTCACACTCACCGTCAACCCGCGCCACTTCCTCGCCTGACAGCTCGCCTCCGCTGATCTATAACTCCTTATTATTATTTGAATGAGATCTATTGATCCCGAGGTGTGGAACTCGCGATCCGATCCGACGAAGATCATTTTGTTCAACTGGAACGACCGCTTTTGAACTAACCTGACGTTACAATGGAGACCGGTGACGGCAATGATTTAAAATCTGTTAACAGGACGGTTCTCTTTTTAACGATTGGTATACAATTTCCATAAATGGTTTTTCCAGATGATCTCAGTATTCGGAATGCATTACACATAATAAGGAATAACACGGTCACGGAGTTGCATAAAATGAAACATGCCCCATACCAGGCCCGATACGGCGCATTGGGGCGAACAATAGTCCGAGGATAATACCTGATGGTAAGAATGAAACTGAAATCCCCGCAGTAATGAAACGCTAGCCCATCGCGCCCCATATTATCTCGGCTAATTATCTCCTAGCCGTGTTCAGATCAGGGAAGTATTCCATCAAGCGTTGACTGTAGTCACTATTTCACCACGTCAGTATTTTTTATTATTTCCCTAATTTGGGATACAATATGTTTGATATCTAGACAAACATACTTTTACTTGCAGAAGCATAAAATGCAATTCAGAAGTGAATTTTCGATCGAAATTTACTTCATTTTCTAACAACAATTAATAGGTACTTTAAAGTTTAAGATTTACAGTATTTTGGAGCGATTCATTCAACAATAATATCATCAAATCTATCACTATCAACCAAGTGTATACTAGCAAGATCGTAAGTTCCAATTTACGAGTCGGATAAGAGTCCGATTTTTTTTTTGTTTTTATGGAATATAGTTGCTATGCACCACTATTGCTTACAAGTCTTAGTACAATGCGAACCGAAGGATAGATATATCAAACTTATAAGGATTCCTAGTCAATTAACAAACGCTAAAAAAGAAACAAACAACAAAAATTGTGGTTGCCTTAAGCTTAACACGCTCATTCCCAAATAACTTAATGAGATCGTCAAAGTTAACGTTCCTCTTTCAAATCCAGAGATACTCTCTAACACATAAAGTTAGATCTAAAATCATTTGAGTAAACCATTATTAAAAGTACTTAGAGGCGTTAGAAGGTACGTAGGGACATTATTTGCAAGAGATCTGATCAAGATCTCCTTATCTGATTTGAAAACAGGACAACCATTGGTGTTCCTATCATTGGATATCTTGCCCTGTTATTATCGAATAACCTTCAGGATACAGCTAATCAGTTACTATACTGATACTGGTTTTCCATTAATGTCTGGTGTTAATTTAAGAGAAGTGCTCATATCGGCCGCCTATGTCGATTTTAAGTGATCGGTAAAGTAAAGCAATAACAAGCACGCCAAAAGAGATTTTTTAAACACAAATACAAAAATGGTAAGGTATTTGTGTAAGTGCTAATGCTGAAAATGTGAAAGCGCTTCCGTGCTTCAGAGGAAATGTAAAGTATTGTAATTATCAGATAGCATTCGTTTAGCCTTGTCGAAGTCGCTCAAAAGGTTTAGGCTTCCTATTCTTAAGCAGTCAGCTAGTAGCATTGGAGCAGTGTATTAGAGGATTCTCTGGGCTTCCACAGTTGTGAGGAGAAATCCGTATCCTGCAGTTGACGATTGGGTTCGTGCATCCTGTAGAGGGCGATTGGAGTTGGGTTGGGGCATTCTATAATTTACTTTTAATCATTTAAAAAATATATAGGTACTTAAGTTGTTTAATTACTTCGTGTAATTCCTCGTGATGGACATTTAGACAAACCTCATAATTGAGTAAGCCTCCAAACAATTCATATTCGACCTAGGCGCTTGGAACCCAATTTTTTGTAGGATGCATCAGTCTTGGTTCTAGTATTTTTGAAATGTGGATTGTCTGCTCAATTATATGCGAATTCTATAAAAAAACCATTATCTTAGGTCCCTTTAAATTATTTGTTATTGATTTAGTTAGTGTACCTATTGGATGTCGTAATATTTTCACTGCATGACAGTGATAATATAGATTATATCTAACAACAAAACCGTGTTTATCCGCTACCTAATGTACTTACAATAATCGACATTGGAGTGACTCAACAATCGACGTTGTGAGATTGGTGTTGATTGCCCCTGTAAGTAGGACGCACCAATGCTGCCAAGTGTCCCGTGCCAATCATCGGTGATAAAATAATAGGTCCATTGCAGGAAGCACAGTTATTCGCAACGCCATACCACCCGCCGCCCGCGCATAGGGGCTTTTAATCAACACTATATTGTTTAATGACCCCTCAGTCCGACGTTAAATTAAAAGGGTGAATCAAACCCTATTGACGAAGCGTAATATGTGAGCAGTAGACTTGAATATTTGATGACAGATAATAGCAGTTCAATATATGTTCGTTTAGGATTCTCAGACAGTACAGACGTCCCTACGTCAGGGTCGCCCGAAAAGGAGAAGCAATGCATCCTTGTATCGGATGCGATTTGTAACCGATACACATGATCTATGACTAACTATGAGCCTGTATTTCAAAATAATATATTGTTGTTATCTCGCTAAACTTTAGTCTTACTATAAGGTTAGTGTGTGATTTATTATGAAATTCGAACAGCTCGCTGACATGGGCTACAAAATAATATAAAATGAAAATGTTTTATTGAAGCGAGTGTGTTAATAATATTGGAGTATTTCAACGGTAGCCTTTCAACACCTGGTATCAGATACAAAGTCAGTTAAGCCTGTAGAACTATGTACGGTAAACGAGTGTTAGCAAATATGAGTGGAGATTAAAGTAAGTCTAGTATGGGCGGACAGGTAAGCTGGCGTTGCGTGCGCCACGCTTGTCTAAATGCCTTTAGCTTTCCTATTGAAAAACGATGGAGTATCTACTACTATATAATTACTAAGGTATTTTATTACTTTTTTCTTTGTTTTTTTTTTAACCCAGACTTGTCAAACGTAGAATAAAGGATGGATATAGCAAAACTAAGTTCTATCACGTACTAAGGTATTTTATTACCTTTTTTTCTTTGTTTTTTTTACGCTGACTTGTCAAATGTAGAATAAAGGATGGATATAGCAAAGCTAAGTTCTAGTTAAGCTAAACTTAGGTGTTAGTTAAATTAAACGGAGTTTTTTCATTAAATAATGACCCCTAAAATATGCTGTAAGCGTTAAAATTACTTAAGTTATTAAAACTTCGTTTAAAAATAAAGAGATTTTTTTTTCGTTTCAACTAAATTTCAACTAACTTTGTATGTCGAACTCATGTATTCAAATACATGAAAATTTGTTTATATTTGTTTTTTTCTGTTTTTGGGTTTTTAATTTTTTGTGTTTTTATTCTTTTAAATTTATTTAATTAAACTGCAAATTAATTCATTTTCCAGAATAAAACTAAAAAAAGGAGAATATAAACATAATCATTAGTGTTAAACAGCGACTCCATGTATTTTGTTTACGGTATTAAAGGCATTTGATCCCTGACTTTTAATGCTTCACCCCCGGCATTAAAATTATGTGTATATTTGTATCACGCTCGATTGTAGGGCCTCGACTGTACACCGTCGGCCGACGAAACGAACACCACTTGTCAAGGTCTTCTGGCCACTACACTACGCATAGCTTAGCCTTTCAATTTATGTAATTAATGCGCGATTATTTGATGCTTCATGATTATAATCAATAATTTTTAATGTTTAATTTTTAATGTTTTTAATTTTAATGTCATGTACAAATTGCCAAAATTAAGATTACGTCAATGTACTATACATGTACGTACGTATGTACAATAAATTTAAGATTTTTTTTTGATCCTAAAGAAACATGGAATCATTTTCGACAAAATGCGTTTTCATTAAGTTTTAGACGATATTAAAATTTTTGCCACCAAACTATACTTCTTTGATTAAATTGCTAAACTCGGGTCTTCTAACAATGTTGGCTAAATACCTGTTAGTACATTTCACACACCCTGAGCACTTTATGGAGATGTCTCAGCAGAGAACTCACGTTCTAATCTTCCACAGAAGCAAATGATAATTATTCTCTTATATTCACACAATTTGTAAGTGCAAGATTCCATTCGTTCGGGAGGCCAATTTTCAAACCGCTAGTCTACCACTACCTAAGCTCAGCCTTCCCGGTAGGTACATTTTTTTTTATTTTTAATATTTTTGAATTGCGCTCAAAATAACCCTTTTGTTATGAAAGCTAATATTAATAATAACGAAATAATGATCAGCCCGTGGCCCGTGGCACTAATTACTTGAAACTTAATATCATTCATTAGAAGATCCCCAAATTATTGCTCAACAAAATTCTTAATTATATCTCTTAAATTTCTTAGCAAAATGTTGCCCTAAGCGCCGCCGGGGCAGCAAAATGATATGTTTGTAAACAACGAAAATTTTACCGTTAAAGGTTAATTATACTTTTTAATGTTATTTCGCGAACGGATTGAGATAGACACCTGATTGGTTAATTTGATATTGTTATCGATGTTAGATTGAATTTTACTAAAATCTTACTTGTTATTATAATAGTAGGTTGATAAAAATCATATTTATTATGTTTTATACATAAATTAAAGCCACTTTTCGTTGTAATTTTATAACTCAAGAACTGGCTCACCTATCCCAACGAAATGTTTAGGCTTTGTTCGGACTACTTAGACACAAAATCGGTAGAGTGATTTTTCATTTATCACATTGTTTGTATTTGTAAATTGGGATTTTACTGTCAAATTGAACCTTTTTTTCAGTCCATACAGACGGAAGCTAGTATAATATAGAAGTTGATAAACGCTCCTTCCTCGCCTAGTGATAGCCTAGTAGTTTTAACGTTTAATTTTCGAAGGGGTGCTGGGTTCAAATCCTTGTACGTGTACCTCTATTTTTCAAAGTTATGTGCATATCAGAAGTTGATTATCACTTGCTACGGCGAAGTAAAACATCGTGAGGAAACCTGCACTCCTGAGAGGTCTCCATAAAGTTCTCAAAGTGTGTGAAGTCCACCAATTCGCACTTGGAGACCACGGTGGACTACGGTATGTACCCCTCACAGTGTAAGTGGAGACCCGAGTTCAGGTGGAACAGTTATCGGTTGTAATGAAGTTGGGAAAGTATATTTTGTCGGTGTAAATTAGTTAGAACTAAATCGAATAAATACTGTCAACAAAATCTTTAATATTTTTTGTGTGGTTTAACTTTCTGGTGTTTTATGAAGACAGGTTGTGTTATTAGTCATTCCATTTTTACTTATTTTCTATAATAAACGGCTCACGTTATGTGGTCGGATTCGCCCGACTAGTTCCGGACCTGTCCGAGGTCCATCATCAGGAGCCGTCCGCGACGACAGCGCGTTTGCGACGGACACATACTTCAGACACTCACGAATCTTTCAATGTTAAAATACTTTCTATTAATTTATGCTTGACCACTATCCCACCTCATGATAAGTGGTGACGTGGTTTGAGACGGTAAGGCACACTAATTTAGCAATAGCCTATTCACTCTTGACTTGAAACACATTATTTCTCGTATTACGATGTTAAATTTATATTTGTTGGTGTCAAACAATAACAACCGAAACCGGCCGCTTTACGGGCCCTCTGAAGCACGGAATTACTCATGTTTTTTTTCCACTAGCGGTCATTCCTCCTGCCAACCGCGCGGTTGCTTAACTTTCTCGATCGCTTATAATTCAAACAAGCCGCCGGGATACGAACGCAGTAATACACCCAAGACTTATGACAGTCGAAGGCGAAGGAACAAATTACACAGTTCATAAAACCGAGGTTAAACGGCGAGACAACGTGTTAAAAGAGGAGCTCATCCCCCTCCAATTAGATGGATAATTACTGTGTTCAGTTCGGAGTTATTAATTTAATAATTGGGGGAGGTCGGGTGACGCGTTATGTGTCTTAGCGGTACATTTGGCGAACGTACTACACAAATATGTTACTTAATCTACTAATTATAGTTTATTAGTATTTTGTCATTTAAAAAATTGACTCAAATGATAAGTAGGTATAAATTGTATCATCTACCCGTTTTTCTTTCGTCGTTTCTCCTATTATGTCACCTTTCTGAAACGGTGTAATTTTATCAAATGGTCCTTCGTCAATAAAAGGTTAAGAACCACTGCTTTAGGTGCTGGCTTTTTGTCGCGCGTTCATAGCGCACATGCTACTTGCTCTGAAGGACTGATAAAATATCTAATTGTTTAATCTGCTACCGGTAGTCGATCGACTTGGGTGCCAGGGATTATTGGCACCGCGACTCTAAGTAGGTTCACTGTACTAACATAGTATCTGTAATAGGTCGTGGTAGGTATGTAGGGTTGTCAATATAATATTTTATAAAGTATTTTACTCTGGGGCTCCATACTATATACTGTTCAAGAAATATATAGTTCGCGAAAATACTATATTTCGGTACAATGTATTAATGTGTACATTTTGCAACTCTACAACTAATAAAAAAACATTCTACAATTTTAACGTGTCTTTCGTTCAAGTGCCGTAATGTGTGTGTGCGTGAATAAAAAAAAAGTTGAAAAAAGAGTGACAAATGTAACTATTTTCTATTCTCTCCATAAAGTAGTATATTTTTTGAAGCGTAATGTATATATATCTTTTATGAACTTTAAAAAAAATCCTATATTCAAACAAAAAAGAATTGGCAACCCTATAGATATGTCGATAAAAAGTACTCTGCATTATTCCAGACTCTCAGCCATCCTAACAAATTTTCGCATTTATAATATTAGTAGGATTTACACATACTCATACTTTGAAATTTTTCTTATGCTTCTATGCAAACTACATCTTTAGCAAATGATTTTAGTAACAAAATAAATCAACTTTAAACGTTTACTCAAACAGATCCACAGAGTACGAACTCTGAAGCATCAAAGCTACATAAGATACATCAAACAAAATTTAAAAAAGAAAACCCGCTCCAAATAATGTTTAGATTTACTAAGCAAGCCGGGATCCTCACAAAACCTCGCCGTGTAAATTATGTAGCCATGTAAGAAACAACCAAGACTTCTTTCATAAAAATTTAATTCTCTAATTCACCCCTCTGTGGGCTTTCTGAGAGTAATTACTGTAAAAGGTCTTAAGCACAAAATTAAATGTTATGACGGTATTTATGAAAAGTGTTTCCGCGTGGGTATAACGGTATTTCACCATTCACATCAGCTTTTTCGGCTACTGAATACCAACCGCAGAACAAAAAGACGAGTAGAACCTTTATGAATATTCAGTCCTATTTTTACTTACATTTGCTAATCTTTATTTTGATGTTTGGAAGGCGCTTTCACACTAGCGCAAAGCCCTTTAAGGCGGGTAGAAAGCAAAAAGCGAGTGAAGTGTTTTATGTTCACCTAACGTGTTTTACATCTGAAAAGTAAATAAACTTGGATATTGTTTGTTGAAAGTTGTTAATTACTTGTTTACAAACTACTACGTGCTAATTTCTTTCGTTACTGTACCAAAGTACCCGCATTTTTCCATTAAAATGTTGTTTCTTGTTCCATGTATAAATTGTTGATAATCATACGGAGGTAGGTTAATATTAGGGCAATATCCAGCCGGCCTGTTAGGCACAAAAAATATATATTTTTTAAAAACAATACGGCATAACTTCGTATATAATAAATTCGGTCAAACGTCTTTTTATCAAGTTATATGTATTATATATTCAAATTAAATCTAGCTTATTGAATATTGATTACAGATTAGCATAAACTAATACTATATCTTAATTCTCAACGGTAAAAAATACGCTTTAGTTATTTATTTATTTATATCGAGCAACTAAGGCCCATAAAGAAAAATACATTCAATATACAAAATATTAGAAACTATTACATATTAAAATAAAAATTAATTAAACTAATACAATATAAAAACTTACATCTAAGATTATAAAATACTATACATAACTTTACTAAGTCAGTTTAATTAAAAAACAGTCAAAATAAAACCCATTATTATTTTAATAATGTATCTCGACAATTTTTTTTACCTTAGTTAAGTTATTATTTTAATAATGTATCTCGACAAAGTCTATGCCCATTAGACGTCATAGCCACTTACCATCAGATAGTATCGATGTCACGCATTAACTTATACTAAATAAGAATTTACAGAAAGATTTTAGTAACAATATATTTGTTGCATCAAAGAACTATACCTAACTTTCGGAAATGCCACAATTAATCAGTGACGAGATCTTCGGATATTCCAATCGAACGGTTTTTCCTACGTCATCAATCGATTTGTCTCCGTCATGATTAAGCACATCATCTTCAATTCAAAAACTGGCCAAGTGTGAGTCGGAAATATCTAGCAAATATTATGTTTGTATGGCAGTCCCCTAAAATTTGATTTAGTTCTTTTGTATTTTTCGTTATAGCGGTAACATATACATATGTACATCATCTCTAAAAGTTATAACTCTTTAGATATTTATCACGATTCATGAGATACATAGATGACAGAAGGACAGACAAGACAAACTGAAAATCAGCGGAGGCTTAATAATTAGGTTTCGTGCTACCGCTAGGGCACGGAACCCTAAAAATTTAAGCCACTTTATTTTAAAGTCATCGTACTCTCTACATATGAATTGTGAGGGTACTCACGATATGTAATTTTATACGCCGATATGCACACTCGACTGAGTAATCCGAAACAAGCATGCAATTTAATCGATATTCATACATACTGATGATGATGATGCTGATGATGATGATGATGCTGATGATGATGATGCTGATGATGATCCTGATGATGATGCTGATGATGATGCTGATGCATATAGTACATAAAGTGATAAAGATACATATTTTAATCACACTTTATGTTACTTATATAGTTATATTGACATGGTAATAATTGCGAGGGAAGAAGTCGAATTTAATAGCGAGTTAAATGATACGTGGCCTGATTGGAAAATGTATGCTTATTCAGGGCGAGGTCCCTTCAGCCCTCCGTACGGCTGATTTGAAATGAATGGTAATAATGGCCGGGCATCCCGCTCAACGTTTTGTATGATTATTCCAGATTAATTATTTGTTGGAATTTTGTTGGCTAATTTTTTGGAACGGGATTTTCCGCTTTGACTGACGTTTTAATTCAAATGCGTCTTGGGGTTGTTTTCTGATTTAAATGTTATACCTTTTTTGCTAAATTACGTTATTTGCGTTTAATGAGTTTAGGAACTAGATTATGTCAAATTATTACTTTAAGGTAGTGAATCTCACAATTTTTTTATTTTTTACATAAAAGTTAATGCTTGACTATAATCCCACCTGATGGTTAGTGGCGATGTAGTAGATGATAAAGCGCATTAACTTATAAGAACCTATTCACTCTTGCCTTCTTTCTTCTATTCACTTCAGCATTATGTCTGTAACCTTCTTTAGCGTTCCTTCTATAAGCCCAACAACGAATTATCGTTGAGCTGAACAAGGAAAAGAAGAAGAAATACAATACAAAATTCTTCGTTAATCGTAAAAATACAACTGATCGTATAAAGACTCCCCTCAAGATGTTTGGTAAACTCATTTCCAATACTATCGGGACATTGAAATGCATTTCCCATATCTGAGCGCATAAAAAGCATCGATCGCAGGGTTCAGTATTGAATTCTAACACGAGGTCCCGAGGGCCGTCGTCTGATGCGAATATCAAATCACTGCCTCCCTCAGATTCTAATACTCGTCCATTAAGCGACACGGAGTACCGACACCTATGTCCATCACACGTCACTTACTATCCCATCAACTTATGAATCCATACACTACTGCATCTACATAATGCTGAAGCTAGACTTGGTTCATTAGTCCAACTCCTTCCTTCATTTATCGCGTCGTGCTTTGTTTCATGTTTACGATTGAAAACAGTTTCTAATAGAACCGTCAAGGGGTGATTTTTGTTTGGCCGATAATTGGTATTTGTTCTCCCGACTGGACTCTCCCCAGGGACCTGAGCTGGCACATTCTGACGACTGAACTAAGTAGAAAGATAGAACAGAATTAAGCGGGCCAATTATCCCGTATTGGATTTATTGGTAATCTCTGCACGAATAGCGCGAGGGTGCGAATCGAACCAACTTTTGATGATACCTCCATCGGTATTATGAACAAAGTTGTTGCAATTTTTATGGAGGTGGATTTATTGTTTGCTTTCCTCTTGTTCTGCCCCTGATTGTGTGTAGACAGATAAAAGAGACCCAGAAAGCGTTTCATTACAAATAAATCAATCTTTCATCAAAGTATACTTTCCGGATTAGCTGGTTTATCCTTCAGAAATGCTTCCGATATCTGATTTATTTTGGTAAGTCTCTTAGGTACACATCTCTATACAATGTTTATTATTACATTATTGTATATAATTTTTAAAATCACTGTGATGATGTGTTGCAGATTTGGAATTTAAGTATGGCAACATTTTGCAATTTGACATGACATTTGTGACAGTGACGTTGACGTAAATCGAGATTTGAAAGTTTTCGTTCTTCTAATCTATCAACGGCACCGGCAACTTGTGTGACAGGAACCGTGATATGTGATAAAATTCAATTATAAATTGCCACCGAACGTCCACAAAAGACAGATGTTATGATTTATCACGGTTTTGTAGATAATACGAGAGAGATATGTATATTATTTTACACAGACACAAAAAAATCGTTATAAACATAGTGTAATTCTCAATAGTATGTACTCGTACATAACAAAAACTGTCTTATAAAAATAGTATTCTGATCAACAAAGCTAACCTAAAATTCTAAAAGAATGTCACATACTACACTGCTTTTATCCGGCGCAATTTCGAAAATCGAGGGGTCAATCTTTAATAAATATCAACCTTTGAAATTTTATTGCGTCCGTTCCCGGCACAGCTGACCTACTATCGTTTTGTATCAATACTGCCATAAAGAAGGGTCATCGGAAGATTTATAAGTGCAGCCCTCGGTGACAAAAAGGCAAAACTATGAAAAGCGACAGACGGCTTTATCCCAGATATTCTCTTTTATATTAATTCTGTCCATTCAACTTTCTTATTTATTGTCCTAGATCTCGCTACACTGGAAACGATTTTCGCAAATTGATGTTAATGAAATTATTGGGTGGTATGTTCATACATTATATTAAAATCTCATAAAATGGTTAATTAATAAGAGAGTTTAATAACAAACGGACCCCTAATGAACCCTGAAACACCAACACCTTGTCGATTTAAAAGAAAGCGACTTACTTTAATTTTGTGACAGCAACCGAAATACTAAAGAATTATTTTGAATTGTGAATTCTCTGGAAAAGATTTTGGTTTAAAAGTTATATCGCCCGGATACGTGGTTGTTGAGTTGATGCGTAGCAACGCGCGCCGAGTACAGCTAGTTAAATATAAAAGTGTGACAATGACAATCCAGCTCTCCTACAGTCACTTGAGTCACCAAGATCTCTGTGTACAAAGTATTCATTAATTTCTCTAACCACACCTACGAGTCTTAACTAATTTTCCACTGCGACTCGCCGCCTGGCAGTTACGTTGATAAAAGTATCATATGAATAATTTCGGACTATAATCTATCTCTGTGCCAAATTTCAACCTGATGGGCTCAGGAGTTTTTACGTGAAGGATAACCTAACAAACATCTATCTATCCGTCCTTACAAACATTCGTATTTATAATATTTATATACAGTAGGACTTATAACTAAAATCCTTATAAAATCATGTAAAACGGCTTAAATGTTTATTTAATTAAATGTTAATAATTAAAACTCCAATTTTGTCTTTACAAACTCAATCTGAAATTCTTCCATTGTATCAGTATAGTGAACATTTTCATACATGACCAAAATTATTCTATAGTTTACTATGTTACATGAAATCAAAGACTGACATTAAAATCAAGCATTATTTAAATTATAAATAACACATTCAACAGTTATAACAAGTCTAATATTAAAAACCTATCAATTGAAGTGACTACCCGCATCGTGAAAACGTGTAGTGAAATAGCCAAAAAACGTCGAGCAGGACAAAAGAAATTGATATATTGATATAAAAGCATATTTATGTTCTCGACGTATCGGTAAAAAAATCTTAGCGATACGTTATAGCCGTCAGTCTCCCGGCCTGCCTCTTGGGCATTGCATAAAAAGTTTTTTCGTTATGCCACTATGAAGGGACCTTAGAGGAAAAATAAAAATATACTGTTGATATTCTAAATATTGACTGAAGTTTGCGTGATCTGAATATCTTATAGTGGCGAGAAATGACTCACCGATTATAACTTCAAGTTGACTTTAGTCCCTAACATAATAATACATACATATACTAAATGAATAATACCAAAGTTCATTTAAAATGTTATAGGAACACCATAGAAACATTGAGCTCTCTTAGAAAGTCAGAAAATAACATACATTAAAACATATGCTACTTTTAATAATTATATAATATAATCTTTATTTATTTTTGTTGAGCTGTGCCTAGTATGTTAAAGTTTGCTAATATTATTAGTTTGCTAAGTTACCAATGTATTCTGAATATTTTCCTATATAAAAATTGGAGATACACAAACTTGTAACCTTTAATATTTTATGAACCTTAGGATATTATTTCCCTAATGTGGCCGTTAGGCATAATATATTAATAATTATTTCAGTTTGCCTTCGTAAATATTCTACTCGCAACGTAATTCGGCGAAGATTAATCTTTTAGGAGTAAAATATTATAACATTAAATAAATATTGGGCAATAATCATCTGGTTCATGAAATTGCGATCATAAATATTGCATTAAATTGATAAAAAAATGTAAAACTACAAAAAATAAGATAAGGTTTTCATTAACTGAGTAACATGACCGCCAATTTGCTTTGCAACAAGTAAGTTATGAACCCCGTAGTCAAGATAGGAAAATGTAGCGTAGACACTGTCTTTAAAGCAAGCTTCATTTCCCCACCTAGGCAGATCCTCTGTGATATAACAGGTCAGTTGACAGATAAATAATAGTTCTCGGTCATATTTGATTGTATTATGTGATTGGTGCTGTCTCTCAGCAACACAAGGAATCTTTGTGTGGCAGAAGTGTAAGCATTTATTTCTTATTAAATATATTTTTTTGTGGTTTACGCCAATTTTATGAAATCAAAAGAGAGATAATAATGTTTATCAACAAATTAAGCTGAAAAAATCGGAGTTTTTAATTTTATCTGATTAAATACAGTTTGTAACGGATCATATTTGTTATAGCGATATCAAAATTTATTAAGTTCATATATTTCTATTCTGCCGCAATAGTCGTCGCATCTCCCTCAGCGGCGGCTGCAGTGGTACCATCCTGGTTTTCGCCAACTTCTCCTGCTGTTCCTGCTCCAGTTCCGTCTACAGTTCTTGATTCAGTTACTGCACTAGTTCCTGCTCCACCGTCTGAAGTGGATCCCATGCCAGCTGCTAATGTACTATCTGATGATCCACCTCCATATGAAGGCATCGCTGTGCCACCTGCAGTTCCATTCACATCATTCTTTGCTGACAATACATCATTTGGTTGTGTGGAATGAACATCGTCATCCTCCGCAGCGTCGTTTATATCAACGATATTACTTCCTTCCGTAGCTCTGTACTGGTGCTCGTTTTGGTGGTGAGCCCAAGGTGGCAGTGAAGTAGTCGGTGCCCCTAACCTCCAGTTGGTTCTAGTAGAGTTATTAAATCTTACAGTATATTTTGCTTTCTGTCGCTTAGAGAAACACGTGCACTTGCAGTGCTTGTTGGAATAAGCTACATCGAAATTTAAATCTAAACATTTCTGTACGCACAAAAATGCTTTTTTAAAATCCATACATTCGCTTGTCTTTTGAAATCCATATCGTAAATTTGATTTAGTAGCATCTGCGAAAAAATGTATTGTAATAGAGAATTCTTATTCTTCTATTCTATTGAAATAAATATGTAAGCGGATTATAATATCTTTATACATTTACGATAAAATTGTAAGCTTAGGAGTTTTAGATTGAAGCAACGAATTCCTGGAATATTTTTTGGAAAAATGGCTCTATTTGAATTTGACAATATTAAAAAAGTAAGGGTTACCTTACAATCTTTATAGTAAATGGAGTGATGCTGTGTGTCTACTATTATTGAAAATTTTATTACCGAAAATCTTGCTCCACCAGGTACCGTATGTGACAAGGACTAGTTAGACGATGAATGTAATGAAAATATGGAAACAAGAGAAGTTCGAAAGGAGAAAATAGGAAGACGAACGACGTAAAAAGACATGGATGTAAAAAGAATAAAAAAGGAGATTGCTTTTATTTCACCCCATCCCCACAATTATATTAGACAATTAAATCGTAACTTAGTTAAAAAGTACTTACTATTCGCTTCAGTATTAATTGAAACTGAAAATGAAGTAAATTATTGTTAAAATTTGATTATTTAATTAAAAATTGTGTTTCTTGTCTTACCCTCTGTACTGTAACTTTCTCCAGGAACACTAAGATATGGTAGAAATATTAGATAACTAAATACTAACAGCTCTCCCATTGCTAATTTTAATTTAAATGAACATTAAATAAGAACGATAATTTACAACCGACGTGAGATATTTATTGCTAGATTTTAAGTAGTGGTTAAATGAAAATTGATTTATAATTCATGGCCATATTTTCAAGACGATAAGTAGCATTTTTAATTGCTGGATTATTGAATATCTAGGTAGATGGCTGTTATTTGCAACATTTAAATTTTCGATAAAAAGCCATATTGGGGCAGCCTGACCTACCTGACCTAACCCTAATCCTATGCTGGCAGACTAGGGTGTTTGTAAGAGGCGACAGAAGTCAGCTGGTCCGTGGTTGGGCTTTGCGGAAGTATCACATGAATATTAATAAGAAGTTATTAATATTTTTACTGATATACCATTGTCTGAAACCCGTTTGGCTAACTTCAACCAACTTCTCCTCTTCTTTCTCCACATCATTAAACCTTCTTCCCATTTTTATTGCCATGCGTCTTCGTGCAGCATTTTTTTGGTGTGTAGGATCCTTTAGTGTCCTTATTGAATCTGGTTGCTTGAGAGAAATATTGTTTCCCTTCTTTCTTTTCTGACTAGTAACGTGTTAGTGGCAGCTCTTATCGCTAATGTCCTGTAGAATATAGGCCAATTTATTTATGTCATAAGCAGGCAGTGATAGTCTAGTGGTTTGAACGTTGTCTCTCGAACGGGAGGTCCACAATTCAAATACTGCGCACCTCAACCACCACCTGTACCTCTCACATTATGAGTGGAGACCAAAGCCCAGCAGTGGGACAATTATAGGTTGCAATGGCAAACATTTCCGTGCCGTAAATATGTCAATAATCTATTCCTTTTTCCTTATGAGTGCAATTTAAAAATATTTTTTCCCTAATATAAGTTTATGCTGACCAACATATTAAGAACACATAGTTTTATAAATATTTTATACCTAACCACTCAGAACAAACATTCCGATTCATCACAGAAAAGTTGTCCAGGATAAGTGTTAGTAATAAAAATATAAGTATATTTTTATGTGTAAATTATATATTATAGTACCAACCTAACTGCCATCATTTCACTTCGGTAAAGGCTGTTCAATAAATTAAAATAACAATAAACAGTACATATAAATGCCAAATTAATCAAGTTCGACGTATCAGTGAAAACTGCACCCAAACCGGGTCAGTTGTTTCAGATATTTATAAGGTTTTATTTGCATCCGAAGAAGCAGGTATATTAATTTTCAAATAAACGAAATGTTGTAAATAAAAGATTTATCTGTTAAAACATTAGGCTTTTGGAGCTAGTGTCGTGGCCGCAGCACCTGCTTCTGTTCCATGATGGTCGGCTGCTGCAGCGTGAACGGTGGTAGCTCGATCACTACCATTGGTATGAGTAGTCTCAGTGCAATTGTCATTTCCATAATCAGTTTCATTACTACTGCCAGAATCAACAATCTGTACTGTTTCAGGAAACGGATAAGAATCGGTCATTTTACCATCGGAATCATAATCTGCCTCAGAATCTGGTACGTAAGGAACCGGCGACAATGTCCCCACAACATCGTACAACTTCGGACTGTATGTCGACGGGCGTTTTTTCGTCGTTCCATTCGTCCGCCAAACGAACGCCGGCAAAATAGACGTGGTTTTCAATTCATGACAAGTACATTTGCATCTATAATCTAATCGGAAAACTTGGTAGCCCATGCTCTTGCATGCCGTCATGCACTTAAAAGTTACAAAGTAGTTGCCGCAATTCTTGTGGAAACTTAAACCGTACTGTTTTCTGTACCCTTGTTTAGTATCTAAAAATAAAGATAAAATTTTATAGTAAACTATCGTCCTCGCAAGTCTTTATCTGACGAATCTTTAACTTAAGAAATTTTAAAGCATATTAATTTATAGCAAGTATCGTCTTGATAGTAAAATTCCCATTATTTATATCCAGTTCGGATCATCCACGTATGCACTTTACATGATTTACATTAATCTACCATTATCGTACATACCATCTAGTGAATTTATCGTTGCACATATCAAAATCAACACAAAATATTTCATTTTAGTGCTCAACTCATAAAACACGGAATGCAATTAAACTTAATTCAATTCCAACAGAACGATGTGTGACATATTTATCCGATGTAATAGACGTTTTATAGAATCATAAATGAAATTCAATTTTGAGTTTTTGATCATTAATATAGCTATTCAGTTGGCGATATACCACACGCTTGTCGTCCATCAAGTAAGTGCTAATTTAAATTAACTGATTTAAATTAATCAAAACCCATAAACTTGCGTTTAGCACAACGTTTGATATCATTTTACTGCTTTATAATGAAAGAATTAACAAGTATCGCTATAATATCGTTCCATTAAACTTAAGTAATAAAAAGTGCAGGTGATAAAATAATCATATTGCATTGTCCATAATGGTCTTGAAAGGATCTTGAGTAAAAATCAAATGAAGAATGTATTTCGATTCAATATATTTATCCTACTCGTTTAATTAAATGCGTTTAATACTCTCTATCTCGTCAAGCCAGGTGTCGGCAACCCGCAGTCAATAAACTTTTAAAATAAGGCCCAAACAGACCTCAGACAGGGTACTTGGTGTTGCTTGTAATCCAGCCGACAACGACACAATGTGGTCCGCACCAAAATCTGTATAATATTTGTAGCCCTTATATAAGAAAAGGTTGCCGACCCGTGCCTTAAGCAACGAAAGGTGTCTACAGCATAATAATTTACATATACTCTCAACATGGGTTACGCTGAGCTCGATCACGTTTGACGAGGTTTTTTATAATATATGAATATGAGTACTTGTTTTCCCGATTAAGTATGTTTTGACAGGTTGGTATCAAGAACGAGTATGCACTTTCTACTGAGATAGCTGTCTCATTTACATTCTAAACGTACAGGTGTATGAGGAAAAGAAAAAAGGCACCACATACCAATATAGCATACTAAATAAATAACAAGCTTTATTTCACTTTATTTCACTTAACTATCAAAAATATCACATTGCAGGTGGAGCAATAATATTTCAGGGCTTCATATAGTCATATATTTCAGGCTTCACTTTTTAATCCTTGTCGCTATAGACGCCATCAAAATTTCACAAACTTATGTCAAATGTACGATTATTTTTTTTTTTATTACTATTTGACGTTTTTAAATTTTAAACTATTTAATTTACATATGTATGTGTATGTATATATTTATATAATATAGGTATTTAGTATGTTTACGTTTTTTTTGGCTCTTTTGTTTTCTCTCCGTACACGTGTACCTACCTCGTTTACTCCTCATCCAAAGGTTGTCTGGAAGAGATTGCTGCTTAGCGACAACACCGCCTATTGTACGTTACTCTATGTCTGTGTGTTTGTTTGACCTTTTTGTGTTGTTTTCATCAAAAAGTTATAAATATTAGATACATTTAATATAAATAATAACTCCAAAATATTACACTATTTTTTTTCAAACAAGTTTGTAATAGTGTAATCCAGTTTCAATATAGAGTGGCTGTGACATACATACGTCCGGACGGACAGACAAATCTAAAAGAATATAGAGTATTTTTTCACATTAATATTAAATAAAATAAAGGCAGTTTTTATAATTTCCTATGGAACCCTAAATTAAAACAAAATCCTAAATTAGTAAGGATGATATCAACAGAATAATGAACAAGATACTATATACAAAAAAGTAAATAATTAAATTACGTATTCATTGAAAATAAAATTTTGTTACAACCCTATCAATGTCAATCACGGATTGATTTAAAAAAAAAACTAAAATTAATTCAAAATGTTTTAATATATTCTGAATTGTTAAACTAAACGTCCATACAAGTATCTAAGGGCTGATTAATAAATCAGGAATGTGATAATGACGGCGGTACTCTTGTGCTCTGTTGAGTTTCGTTCTGTTTCTCAGAACCAACTTCTCTATGGCCACCCAAATGATGATTTCATTATCAGTATGATTTTGATTGATGTAGCAAAAGAAGTTAGCGGCCCGAATTCTTGTCATAACCGACATATCTTCTTTGTTTATTACTTGGAACTAATTGATCCGCGGCGCCATAGTTTTTAAGCTGCTCTGGATTGGGCGTAGCTGGATTGGACTTAGATTAAATTTCATTAAACTTTTATTAGTAATAATTTAACATAATTATAACTGCTAACAAGCTTGATCGTCTTATAAGATCACTTGGACTTTTAATTACTTAATGCTGAGCATATTTTATCAATATCTTTCTTGGTTTTTTTGACAAGAAAATATCAGCACATGCATGCAAATATGTGAAAATTTTAAACTTAAAATAACATTATCATTAATTTAAATTAAGTATAAATAAAATTGTTCTGTCTTCGAAGAAATAATCCTGAGTTAGATTTTTTTATGACAAATAATAACGAATTGTCGGGTTATGGGAGTAATTTTATGTGTGAGTATGTATGTGGCATATGACAACCACTATACAGAAAATCGACAAACATATGTTTAAAAAAGTTACAAAAAAAAAGTTGAAAAAAAAATCAACAATGACGTGCATTTTAATGCAAAAGGGTATTTAGAATCTGTTTATTGTTTTACCGATATTTCGACCCAGTTGCATGGGTGATGGTCACGACAAGACTTGGTCGAAATATCGGTAAAATAATAAACAAATCGTGAGTACCCGTTTGCATTAAAATGTGTAATATCCGCAACAACAATAGTCTAAAAACATATAATGACATATATAATTTCAAAATGTTACCTTTCTCCCGGTATAGACCCCGTTCTTCAACGTCATAAAAAGCATGCCATTGTGCCGGCATTCGGTACCAGAATATATGAAGAATATTATATTGTCATCTGTATACCGATCATTAGAATCGATGTAATAAAAGGGTCGTAAACTTTTGTTGTTTAACAGTAAAACAGGTCGAAGTGAGACGGAATGTCTACGGTAAGGTGACGGGCCCTTCGGTTTACGCCGACTACGACACAAATTGCGATATTAAGCACAGGCGTGATGAAAAAACACTAGCTGAATATAAATTAGGAACGCTCCGCTATAATCAATATAAACGATGCTGAGAAAGATTAGAGAATCCTGTAAGAAAACAAATTTGCAATGTCCACAGATTTACATTGAAAGAAATGAAATGAAATTTATTTATTTCGTCGTAGGAGCCAATAGCCCAATTAACGAAAGCCAAAATTTTACAATACAAAGTCCCTACGTATGTCATAAATTTATTAAGAAAGTAAAAGAATATTAAAAAATTCTTTGATATAGCCTAAAGTCTCGATAGACAATACCTATTTGTTATCGGCTTTATGGAACTGATGTAAAAAAACAATTGAGATATACTATGGATAAATACATTTAAATTATAAATCAAAGTTGTAGGAGTCTTCAAGAGAAGATTGAATAGGCATTTACTAAGTTAGTGTGTCCAACATCTTAGACATCATCACCACTTACCATCAGATGGGATCAATGTCAAGCATTAACTTATTCTAAGTTAAAAAATATAATATTTTTTTTGTCTTTGAGAAATTTTTTAGTAGCAATTAGAAATTACTACTCGTATTTTTTCCAACAACAGATTGATTTATTATAGGTTAGAGATTATAATATATATTTATGGGATAAAATATATATTTACATATATATAACAACTTCTTCACTAGCGATATCTTCGAGTATCGTACACCTTCGTATAAAAAGTCTTTTAATAATTGAGGTGTGCAGAAACTGGAAAAACATATTCCTTGTACACAAAGTTAAAAGTCAAAAATAATTTATTTCGTGTATACAGTTATGAACGCAGTTTTTTGGAATCTACCACCGTTTCGGAAAGGTGCCGTAATAAGAGGAGAAGAAACGGCGAAAGAAACTCCTCGGCACATAGTTTGAAAAACATGCCAAATTACTACTAATTACAAATAATACAGCTGATTTATTTTTTCCCAAAAAGGTCTTTCTTTAAACATAAGTACTTTTCATTGGCTTGCCTTACAGAGTAGTGTGTTGAGTTGTTGACTTATAAATAAATTATATATGAGTGAAATAAATACCACAGCACCACAATTCTCACTATTAAACCTGGCAATAAAAATACATTTATTTTAAAAGGACATAGAATTTCCTCAACATCACTTGTCACATCAATATCTATAAAAGGCGTATCCACATTTTCTTAACTCTAGGTCGTTGAAGTTATACGCCCCTAAAAAATCGAGTAAAAAATGCAAAGGCCAAATTGAATTTGATTCCGATACATAAATTTTACTTAGACTATTTGTCGCTCTCGGATCAAGCGGGAAAATATACCTAAGCATATCCATTTAATTTGTCCTTCGGAAACACTGTCACAAACAGTATTAATTAATTTTCTTTCTTTGTCTTCTGTACAATAACTCGCGCTGTATTAGGTCGGTCTATAATAATGACCCCAATTCCATGCTGGCTGGCGTCGTATGAGGCAGTAGAAGTCTAAAGATAGAATATTTTAAATTTTTATCGACATTATTAATATGTTATCCTTTCTAATATTATAAATGCGAAAGTAACTCTATCTTTCTATGTTACTTTTTCACGCCTAAACTACAACCTTTTTGATGAAACTTGTTACATAGGTGAAATATATGTTAAAGAAAAACAGACTATATGTTTGCGAAAATTGGTGTCGGGGTCGCTCCGGTCGCTGTTTCGCTTGTGTACTAGGTACGTTAATAAAAATCAGCCTATGTCTTATTTCAGACTATAACCTATCTCCGTGCCAAATTTCATTCGAATCCGTTTAGTAATTATTGCGTAAAGGACAAATCCATCCTTACAAACTTTCGAATTTATAATATTAGTAAGATAAACATAAAACTTTCAATTTATTCACTAAATGTATTGACTGTCGTGGGGAGTGTAAAAAGAATGTACCATGCAGACAAAGTCACGGAAAAAAGCTAGTTAGTCGTATAATTATGACCAGTGAAGCTCGTCCATTAAACCTTCGTTCTTCTGCTTGAGTCAAGCCAGTGTCACGTCAGCTCCAACAAGCTGAGGATTTGTCAGTTAGCCGATAAATGTCCCTGCTAATTCTAAGCATGACCACGCTGACCAGCAGTGACTAAAAATCATATCAGCTCATTCATCAGCTGTTTCGTAAAAGAGATTTATACCTAGTTATGTATGAAATGCCATTAAAACTTTACAGCAGACCAGCTTGCTCCATACAATACATACATGCTTCTGATTAATGACTTTCGAAAACAACAGTTATAATGCGTTAACGAATGTTATGTTTATATAAAGATTCTTTGTGTAGGGTGTTTTATGGTTTTCTGTTCAACCGATTTGTTTACGAATGAGAATAGATTATGGGCAGTTTTTCCCGTTATTAGAAGCAATAAATCATGGGCATCCGTGCTCTATCTGGAATGAGATCAGAAGAAGAAATCAACGGCAATGAGATCGTTTTGACAGGAGTTCTTTGTCCATATTAAATATTGAAATATATAAATGTCTGTGGACAACTCACACACGGCCATCTGACCCCAAACTGAGCTAGCTTGTGTGAGCTTGTGTGAGCTATGTTGATCAGACTGATACATACATATATACTTTTAAATATATATCTATATAGATATTTACACCCAGACACAGATTAAACATTCCAGCTCATCAAAGAAAAGTTTAACCTGGATGGGAATCTAACCCGCAACCTTCGGTGTAGCAGATCGATGTAGCACCACTAGACCAAGCACCCTGTCATAATTACTTATCACTGCAGTTCAAAACTGTCCTACTACTGGACTCGGGACTTCTGGTGTCATAACAAAATTACACCAGGAACACCAAGAGTTGCACACAGTTGCATATAGTTTGGGGTCAGATGGCCGTGTGTGAGTTGTCCAAAGATATTTATTTTTATTTTATTAATTTTATCAGGCGGAATTGCAGTCAAGCACTAATTTGCTAAATATAAAAAAAACCAAGGTTCAAAAACCTAGGCCATCAACGCTTACATAATTCTTATAATAATATAATAATTATTAACGCTCTCATCTCCTCATGGCATATCATTACTACAATTTATTTAATAGAGTAAATATTACAAGAAAATTGTTTGGTAAACAGACTTTAGATGGTAGGTTAGAGGTATAGAGCATATAACTAAACCACTGTAATTAACTAAATGATTTGCTAAATAACCTGTTTCATGTTACGAAAGACAAATGACCTATTAATGAAACAAGCTTTATTAAAATATTAAAAACACAAGCTGTAATTATGGAACCACAATACAAAGAAATACACAAAATTTCATAACTGTATTGTTAACCGTTGAGGAGTTGTCTGGAGTCAATCCTGGACGTAGTATCGGGTCATGTTTATCATAAAAATGCATCGTCATCGGTACTGAAGCATTATGCAAAATTTCAGCTTCGTAGTGTAAGAGGAAGTGGGTCTAATCAAGATTGCAAGATGTGACTTAGAAACAAATATACTAACATACTAATATATAAACATACACTGCAAGTTAAATAAAAAGTAAAAACGAAACAATACATCATGTGCACTAAGATAAAAACGCAAAATTTTAAAGAAATTGTCATGTTCAAAGTAATGATCAGCTCACTTAAAAGCAAAAATCCACAAATCTAAAACAAAACTAATCAAACTCTATAAGTCAGTATCAATCAGTAACATAACTTCACATTTAAATTATATGATAGCAAACACAGCACTGAAAGCACTTCCAGTAATTATGTCGTATATAATATGAAACATTAATCAATATGACAACTCGGCTACCTATTCCGAAGCGCAGCCTCCCTCGAACCTACCAATCCAAGTTAAAGCTCCGCATTCAAATCTTCCGTATCGCATTAATCCGGCGTAGGGTCGTGCCTTAATAAATTCCGTATTATACGCACGACACGCGTATTAAAATAAACATATAAACATGTTACACCCCACCGAGTACACCCGCAGGCGGAGTCGCACCTCGCACGCTTCGGTGCGAATTATATTTTGTCTGCAAACTTTGGTTGTTATTGTTTTGTTGTTAATGAAAGTGACGTTTTTTGTCTTTTGTTTCCAGCATCACATAAAGACGACACTTTATAATTTTTGTCAGTATGTTCTTATATTGAGCTGGAAACATTATTAAGACTAACATACTAGTAAAATACTTCTAATTGTAATTGTGTGTTCATATGTCTACAAACTGTCTCTTATACTACACACCTAGCTACGATATAAAAAATACCTTATATATGACCATAAAAAGTACAAAATTTTACAAAATTTTGTCATAAATTACATTTTACTTTACACAATCATCATATGCTGTTACACAATAAGTGAGATTGAGCCAAGCGCATAGATATTGATTTTTAAAACCGACATAGAAAAATATACTTTTAATACGTACGAAATTCTCGGTTTGCGTCTTCTTTTATCATGCACACCGCGAAGGACTGGAATTAGTTACCCGCGTTCCCGTTCGATTACAATGTAAATGTCTTCAAATCAAGAGTGAATAGGCTTTTGCTGAATTAGTGCGACTTAGCCAGACTACATCACTGCTTAACATTAGGCGGGATTGTGGTCAAGCACAAATTTATTGAATATAAAATAAAAATAAAAAAAGATTACTCACTCTATGTTCAGCTCCTAACATAATTCCACGATATCTTTCAGATGTACACTTCACTCTGTGAGATGGCATTTTATTATAACAATAGGTGGGTCCCCAGACGAGGGTGCAGGGTACAAGTGTATAATCTATATGACACAATATACTAACACCCGTTTGCATTCCCTTCGCTAAATTATTAAGCCTGTCAATTGATTAACAGCATAACGAAAAGAGATCAAAGAAGTCATTGTGATATTAAAAATAAAAATGCTATGTGTCGTAAGTACCCAATTTTACTTATAGTATTTATAGATACTGATAAACGTATTTTAAAATGTTACCTTTGTTACTTATTAATCACACAATCAAAACTCATTTATTCTCATAGGTATATTACACATTATAAAAGTCAACGATTTTTGGTTCTACCGTCGTTTCGAAAAGCTGATTTTTTAAGGAGAAGAATCGAAAGAAACTGCTCAAAATTACCTTTTCATGTTTACAAAACTTGCGATAATGAAATTTGGTTTGTAGCCTAGTTGTCAGTGACGGAGACTGCGATGCGAGGGGTACCGGGTTTGAATCTCGACTAGACTGAATTCTTGTACGAGAGTGAGTAAGCAATTATTTTTCACCATTATTGTAAGGGTTTGTCCGACTTTACGGTGTCCGGGCTATAAATTAAAACTGATACAAAATTACTTATCATTATTTTTAGGTCGCACAATAGTTGCAAAACAAAATGCACATCTCCAAACTATGAATAAAACCTATCTGACATTATGATTTCTAGTTGTCATAATTCAATATCTATTATACCTACCGAGTTATAAAACAGTTAATATTCTATCACACCTAAACACAAGTACACATCGTTAAAAGTCCCCTAAAATAAACAAAAATAATAATTACTCAGTTAAATTTATTGCATAACGCTCCTAATTTCACGCCTTAGAACCAACTTAATTGCCATAAAGTCACAAATCGTGTTTATAATTCATAATAAGATACGACCTTTAGCGAGGAGACCGTTTTGTAGATACGTATCTATCAAATTACAGCGCCCTCCGAGCAACTATTGTTGTTCAACACGGAAAATATTCATTTGAATATTTACTTAACATGGATAATATTTTAATCTTCTCCTTTGAATTATACATTTTCCAACGGAGACAATTTCATGGATATTCAGTGTAAACGACGTAAGTTGAACCCTCTGCTCGCGCGATTCTGCACCTTAAAATTACCGACGAAGAGAGTTTCGAGTGGAATTTCGCGTGGAGTTACGGCGATATCAATTTAACAAGATATTCCTTTTGTTAATATTCGCACACGCTTTATCAAATTCTCCTGCAGGGGTGACAATAAGCCGCTGTAAGTACTTTCTCTGACATATGGATAAAAGCTTTCATTTCAGCTCTTAGCTCTTTTAAGTGTGATATAGAATGAGATAAGTTGAGTAGCTCGTGAACAAAGTATGGAGTACGGAAAATAATTTACATCATTTTGTTAAATAATTGCTGTTATTAACATAATTAAAGATGTTGCATTATGTGTATATTAAGGTACACTTACATTTTAACAACATTATTAAAATGTTGTAGTCGTAAGTAATTTGCTCGTATTCTCCTTCTGTCGGGCCATAGTTCATTGTAATAAAATATATTATGTAAATGAAATTCTATAAACTATTTAACGATGAAAATTTGTAACTTGTTGTTAATTTAATTATATTTGTATAATGTAAAACATTTGCTTTTATTCACATGGTAAAATAACTGGTAATAAAAATAAGGTAAAAAATAGCCTGTGTTATTCCAGGCTATAATCTATTTCTGTGCCAAATGTCATTCACATCCGTTCCGTACTTTTTGCGTGAAGGAGTAAAACACATCCAGCAATCCTCACAAACTTTCGCATTTATAATATTAGGATTTAGTAGGTAAAAAATGTCTATATTTTAAAATATCCGATGAAACGTTTTAATTAAATTTATTGTTATTAAAGACCGTATAGCCTAATTAGTATAAGCCCAATTAATTGAGCATGTGGTCCAGGATTCGGTTCCTGTCAAGGTACGTAACAAAATATGTACATATACTAGTGACGTCTTGAAATTTTATGTGTCAATCCTAATGTCCCCGGATTAGAAAACTGTCCTAGTTTTACATCAAAACGACTAAAAGTAATTCTACTAACACGAACAATACACTAGAAAAGTTCCATCTTTTTTCCTTCGTCCAATAAAACGCGGGCCCATGTGCTCGAAACTCTTCACTTAATAAATTGACTTAGCAGCTACGGACTTCATCGCGAACGGCTTTGTTGTGTCAAATTATATCATAATTCTATTGTGAAAACTGTTAACTGTCTCGCCCTCGCACAAAAAATAACTTGCAGGGTCGTGCCCTCCTGTTTAATAACATAATAGCACAATTCCCTCGCCGCATGATTCAATTTGGATTTCCTGCAGCCTCCCCCTGGAGCCTAAAAAATGACAACTTCATTATATTGTTCGTCCCGGGGGCAACTTGTTTGCCAGTAGGATTATAATGATTAATTCCGTAAAATATTAAAACCCATCGCACCCGCGCGACGCACTTGCACCGTGACAAAGCTTAACGAAAACCCTGGGCGAGCGATTTTTATTAGGGTTCCGTGCTCAAATGGTACAATGAAAACCTATAGGACTGTGTTATCCATCAGTCAGTCAGAAAAACAGCTCAAGGTAGATACTAGGTAATAGAAAAACACTTGAACTTCTTACGAAATATACATACATATATGTATTTACTATAAGAATTATGAGTAAAATAAACTACTAATATACAATATAGTACATGCTACTAATAATAACTAATTCTAATACAATACAATAAACTCATAATAATATCGGAAATAATAAAAAATAAGTTAAAAATTACACTAGCCCATCCCTACACAAAAAGGTATTATTTTCCTTAACTTTTGAACCAAAAAAATCGCAATTACTTTTATAACAAAAATATAATTAGATTTAGAATTAAATTCATAAAAAAACTAATTTTCTGAGTAAATAATGTTGACATGTTTCTACGAAACCTTTCGAGGGCGGCACCTACTCGTACTTCACCCATTTGATTATAATTTGTCGCCTTCCCTGGGACGAGTTAATCTCTTACAACGAGAAAATCTGTCAGGATTCTTAGATCTTAATAAGTTTTGTGCATTAAGACAGCAGAGTTAATAGTATCGATACGTTTACTGACTGTACATTAACTGATAAATATTAATTAAGCCTTTTATTAATTCTCTTTTAACATTTCATTAAGGTTTTTATTTCATTCACAAAAAGATTATTGCTTTAAAAACTATAAACAGGATTCTGTTCAATAAATGATACTACAGCGTACGGGGACTAAGTCCCTGCGTCGCGGGTGGCATATATGTGAATTAAAACATGTTACCCGAGAACAAACAGCTATCTGTTTCATTAATAACATCCTATACACTGATTGGTAACTACCAACTAGGCACATCTCTGTTCCAAACTTAATAAAAAAAAATGGAGAAAATTTTACTTAGTTACTATTTTTTTTTAATTCTTGGTCATCAGTTGCCATTAAATCCCAGCACTGTCCATCGTATGGCCAGTGTCTTCCACCGTCGTCAGGGCAAAATAAAAACTTCATCTCTCTCCCCAAGGAATTTAATTTGGAGTAATGGAAGTGTTATATTGACTTAACAGGCCAGAATCTCCCCTCGCATTTACAGTTATTAAAATGGAGAAATTTATTATTACCGTCTCGCTTCACTATTTACATTTTAATTTTATTTGTTCTGTGATTCCATTACAATCTGGCGCGTTAATAAAATATGGCTTTGAGTGGGGCTTCTCATACATTTGATTAGGTTCCCGAAATATTATGTTGCTTAAGGTTTCTTAAAACTGTTATGAGGTAACCTAACTTATTTCCACTAGCTTTAACTCATTAATCGGCTACGAGGTTCCCGAAATATTATGTTGCTTAAGGTTTCTTAAAACTGTTATGAGGTAACCTAACCTATTTCCACTAGCTTTAACTCATTAATGGGCTACGAGGTTCCCGAAATATTACGTTGCTTAGGGTTTCTTAAAACTGTTATGATGTAACGTAACCTATTTCCACTAGCTTTAACTCATTAATGGGCTACGACTGAGCAAGGCTCTCTAACATGTCTGAGGACTCTTCCGTGTGATTGGAAGGCCTCAAGATACCCGAAAATTAACGTTTCGGATTATGTAGGATTTTATACCCACTAAAACCCCCCAGACAGCTGTCCGTCGCATGTGGAGAGTCTCCAGGATATGAGAGCCTTCTTCTTTGCCTAATGACCATATTGTTGTGCTGTTTTTTACCTCAGGTCAATGTCCAAACGGGACTGTTTTTCGGCCTCTGAGCGGGTTTTCCCAGACTGAGAGACCGAGAATACAATATCTTCCTGCTCGGGTGTACAAGATTGATGGAGTGTTCTGTGGTGCAGAGTTCTGGCTCTTCTAGTGCTGTGTTGACTAACGGTTTTGGAGTCCCCAGCTGGCGCACCACGAATCGTTTGGCAGCTGATTCTGGTGGACTGCTAATTAGTCAGGCTGGGGTCCCAGGAAGATAATAATGTTAATTTAACGATAATATTGTTAACATAATCCTTACAAGAATCTTTGAGATCGGCTTCCGTGGCATCCGCCTTACCACGGTGTTATTTCAAAATATTCTTAAGTATATTTGAAATTGAAATATTTACAAGAAATAAATAATTTGAGTTGACGACATGAATGTAGACTATATATTAATAAAAATGCAAGAATTGTACTACATCCTTACCTTTACCTATCTAGTGTACTCAGTATTGGTCAACATAACATACATATAATGTGTAAAACGATAGGTGCCACAGTATAAAGCCATAGAACCTTGGCATTCGATAACTCAATGAGGGTGATAATTTTAAAACGTGTAACGAGTAATGCGACACGCACTTGCACCCGACCCTGTATGGTTCTAACGATATCGTTTATAGTCCTTTTGTCGCCGAAATTATATTTACAGAAGTGAGCAGACAATTTCACGCTCTCTTCCCCGCACCCCTACGGATGGACTCTAATCAACGGGGGCGAGCGTACTGTGGACATTACTAACAATATTTTTATGAGATAGAATTATGACGTGAAGTGATTTTAAAGTTTTTTTCAAAAAAAATCTGCAGATTTTTACTATGTTTTTACTTTAATTTTACTATACTTTTCAAATAATTTTACACTCCTTCCCCACTCAACACTTCTCCAGTTTTTTTCAGGTTTGTTAATACTGCAATACTGTATCATTTTGGGACCTAGATTTTTTTTGCGTCGGTTAGATAGCTGACCGCCCCTACCCCCTATTATCATATGTTCAACGTTCTGCCAGACACCCTGTATAATACCAGTATGTCAATTTTTTCAATCACGGTCTTAATGCCTTATAGTAATAAAGTAAGATACAAATACCTTAATAATATAATGGTATTTTAAACAATTACATTTAATTTTTTTTAATCACTAGTGGGTTAAAATGTTATTAGTAAATTTTTAATAACGTCATTACTAGAGTGTAGTGTTCATAAGATACACTTAAAATACTTACCCTTAACACTTCATTAGATGTAATTAAACAAATAAAACTATATAACACATACCACCGAATTAAACTTTAACACATAACATTAACAATAACTTCAATGAACGAACAAAATGACCAACGGTCTTATCCACAGTATTCCAACGTGATCGATCAATAAAAGGGTGAGTTCACAGATGAGCGTGAAAGATTGTCCACATGTTCGGCGGGGCCGCGATCAGCCGTGATCAGCCCCCGTCTTGTACCAACATCGCTTTATCTTCTCGATGCATCAAATTAATAATGTCCTGTCCTTTCCGCTATATTTTCTAATCTGTCACTCGATTTCACACCTCGACGCCAACTGAATCTGATCTGGGGCCTTACTGTCTCTCACCGCTGTATTGTTATAGTGACATTGGTGGTACTATAGTTAGGTTATACTAATATTATAAAGATTGTATGTTTGTTTAACGAGAATAGGCTTCGAAATGACTGGGCCGATTTGAAAAATTCTTCCACCATTAATAAATAAATATGTTTGGACAACACACACACGTCCGTATGACCCCAAACTAAGCGTTAGCTTGTGATATGGTGATCAGATAACTGATAAACATACATAGTACATATATACTGTTAAATACATACTTAAATAGATATTTCTATTACACACCCAGACACACAGGAAAAATATTCCTGCTCATCACAGAAAAGTTTGACCTGGGTGGGATTCGAACCCACGACCACCGGTGTAGTAGTCAGGTTCACTAACCACTAGACCAACCAGCCTGTCATTAAATTCCTACATTATCCCTGATTAACATAGGCTATAGAATATTTTCAAAAACCTTAGGAGTATGTGTGAAAACTTCGAAAATACAACCCATTGTGTAAAAACAAACCGAAAGAAATCCTCATATCGCATACACTAGGGAAAACACTGACAATAGAACAAACAGATGTACTACTGTTTTATAGAAGACAAAATTATCTACAAATAACTCCGCGACACCATATGTCTAACTGTTACAGTTATGTCACAATAACTATTGTATTCTGGACTAGATCTTCCAAACTGAAAAGAGGCCTGTTTCTAGTAAGCTATAAATTTCTAATAATTCTGATATAAGAGTCGTGAGATGCTTAAATCATTAGATAAATTCATCGTCGTGTCAACGTAAATTTCACACACTTTATTACACTGGAAAGATCTAGATTTTATAGCATACAACCATTATATCCTATAAGTTATAGTTTCATCTTTGCCAACATGTTTCCATAGACGCTAGCTCATCCTGGATTAACAGCATACTCATATATTGATGTTGTTTATTGAACCGATAAGAGCGCGTGCCTCTTTCCTGGTATTGACAAGCAAATAAATTGCTGGATTAAAGCTCATTTCTGAGGCAACTTCATTGGAAGGGGCGGGGTATATTCTCGTATGTCATGTCTTCATCATCCGGAAACGGAAGTAACGACAGTCGGAAAGGAAGCGTTGCATGGCACCGGACGAGCCCGCTTCCTGCGTACGCGCGCCTTCACTTATCTCAGCGGGGCGCAAGAAAATTGTTCCTCTTATCCCCGTTACTTATTTACACATAAATCACTCAAATTATCTTCATCTCTCCTTTGTACAGACGGACAAACGGGAATAAACAGAATTCGGAATACAAGTGTTTACGAAACTTAATTAGTTACAGGGAAATATGTTTTTTTTATTTAGGGGATATTTGGCAATAAATGTAACTGAATTCTGTAAGACCTCACCTGTACA
>DWJZ01000108.1:0-44377 GCA_018249125.1 Asbolis capucinus
TAAGTACCAAAAATTAGTAGCATTTATGTATACACTAACAAACGCACAGTGTTATAAAAAGATAGTCATAAACTACATACATTTCACGCATCTTTATATACATTATTAATAACAAATAAATAAAATATCACAAGTCTTTTAGATAATAAATAACAGCTTTATTATGAAATAATATTTTGTCAATTTTGATTCTGAATTCAGAATTCGCAAATAGCTTGCACGTAGTTTCGTTCGCACTGCCTAAAACTGAATAATACAATGAGATACATATAATTACATAAATAATGAATTTGCATGTAACTACAAGATATGTAATGTATGTAATGTACAAAACGTTTCAATGTCTGTCCACTGTCCGCGACCAATTCTCAAATTTGAACGTCTTCTTAGCAATTATTTGGTATTTTGAAATTAAATACGATTTAAGTGTAAAGTATGTATATTTATCGTCGACCGCAAACAATATGAGACACGGGTAGAACAAATCAAAATAAATGAAAAGTACTGCAAACTTGCTTTGCCAATTTACAACTTTAGGCATGTAAACATCTGCTTCTAAATAAATGCGCAACATTTTCTGAAACTACGAAAAGTAGTTCCACTTTCGAGGTTACCGTAAGTAATTTTTTAAGAAAACATCGGACGAGATGTGCTTTAGCGCAGCAAAAGTTAGTGTACGTAACTAATGTAGTGTAGTTAGAGCACAAGTATATATTTATAAAATCTGTATGTTTTTCAGTACCTATTTGTTTTTCGTATGTTATGTTTTAAAATTAGATAATGCTAAAAGTAACACAGCCAGCTTTCGCTAATGCCCCTCGCACGATGCCTGACAACATAATTAATTATCAAGTTGAGATACAATGAAATAACTAGGATAATACTTTAGCGAAAATAATTATGATGATAAAACATATGGAGAAGATGTAAAACACCACTATTATTTATAGCAATTTCGCAGACATATGTAGTATCGCAAAACACAGCACAGCATTAATATAATTGATATAAAATCAAAACTATTAACAACACTTCTTGAGTTGCCATTCAATTAAAACATTATTCTGACACATGTCATGTAAGTTTATGACAGTTATTCAAGTCACAGATGAAATTGAAAAATAGTAAGACGGTTCCCGAACTAACGATAATGACCATTAAAGCCACTTACCCGTCCAAAATGGTGCCACATGAGGTAGTCCAGAACGCCTTCGGTCATGCCCCGGGACCGCAGCGAGCGAGAGTTCATCTTCTGGTAAGCCCATTCGATCCACCCAGCCTGGCTCGATGTGCAGTTGATTAGTGCTAGAGCGTCCACCTGTCAATTTAGAATAGCCAGAATTGACAATGCTTATGATCACAAGCTTAACTAAGTAACTTTTGGAGATATGTCTTCTTTTTATGATAGTGTAATAATTTGCGTAATACATGCTGGCCATAGGCAGATTGGTGTTCCCTCGATCCCAATGTTTGAATAGTTTAATGGTTACTGAAAACGCTCCTTGATGCAACTACAAAAGTATCTACTGGTACACATTTCACTTAGGGGCGCTTTAAATAACGTTTAAACAACTCGGAATGTGGTAATTAGGCACGCAAAGTTGTGGTTGTTGTCTGTTAGCTGCTTAATAACTTCCCGGCTCCGGCACTTAGGCGACTAACACTTCCAACAATGTGCAATGGAGTAGCGGCGTAGATTATACTGTAGACCTCAGGTATGAGATGAGATTCAAGCTCCAGACAAAAAAGGACTAACTGAATAGAACGGCAAATACAACTTTACACTGTACATTTTACACCGGCCATAGAGAATAGAATTTTCACAAAGGGCAGCTCAAAGCTATTGTAGTGAACGCTGTTATGTGACGCATTGTTCTAGTGTATTTCTATTGAACTATGAAGACAGTAGAGGCCCAGGGTAGGCTTTCTATAAATAGCATTTTGCGAATACATACATTATTCAGTATACAACTGTGCCAGGTATGATATTCATATGAAGCATGCGAATAATTAAACGACATCCTTTGATATTTGGAATCGTGACAGTATAACTTCATTATTAAGATGCTTCGTTGAGTCAAGGCCCTAGCCTAAATTTAAACCATTAAAACATTAGCCTATATTATACCTACATTACACCTAGATTTTAAGCTAGCGTATAATATTGTTACGCACGAGTAGATGATATAATTTATACGTCGTTTAATTGGCGAATATCAAATAGTTAAACATTGGAATATAAAACTGGATGTTCCCAATGCAATGAGAATGATATAACAACTTAACGATCGCGTATATTTACATAGCTCCACTTTCCAAAATGTCGATTTAAATTTGCAGCAACATACGGAAGTCCGGATCGGATATAATCCGCAGGGATTTGTTTTACTCTCGTCTATTCTAGAACACGGAATTCTAGATATAGATACGTGTACACACATGGAATAATATCTAGGCCGCTGACACAGTTCTGTTACCATCATACATTGTAAATAACATGAAGTGATGTTACGAATGAACAAATCGAACCGATTTTATTTTATATTCATTTCAAAGCATAAAACTGGCACCGAAAGCATTAGTTAATTTTCATGTAATTGTACCTACATATAATTTAATTTCAATGAAAATTGGAACAAAGGTGGAATAGAACTTGAAAAAAAACAAGCTACTTTTCATTCCAAAAAAAAAGCTTCAAGAGGTTGAAACAGAGGATGAAAGTTTGTGTGAAAAACCATAATTATATATTACATTATACATAACGAAAAAAAAATGATATAGCATTTTCGGAATTTCGATCTATTAGGGATTTGAAATATAAGATAAAAACTGTTCTGACTGCTACACCGAAGGTTGTGGGTTGGAATCCCACCCAGATCAAACTTTTCTGTGATGAGCAGGAATGTTTGTTCTGTGTGTATTAATAAAATATATATGTATGTTTATCTGTAGTCTAATCACCATAGCACAAGCTAACGCTTAGTTTGGGGTCAGAGGGCCGTGTCTGAGTTGTCCAAAAATATTTATTAATGATCTGTTGTTCTACGTGGACGTAGTCGCGTGTAAAAGACAGTAGTTTATAAGGCAATGTTTTTGTGTCCCAGTTTCGATGAGTATGCCGGCCTGCAGTACTGCAGTATGCACACGTAATCGCTGCCGTTCCCATTGAGTACTAGTGTACATATAGCTAATTTTTAGGTCAAATCAATAAGGTCGTAAGGCTGCGCACACATTGTTACTATTCCTTAGCCAAATAAAGAACATCAGTCATTTATAAAGGTGAAACTTTACAACCTCGGACTGTCACCCGAGTTTTAGTTATATATTCTTTTTATTTCGTATAATAATAGAAAGTATTTTAGGTTTTTGTTCTACATACAAATTACACAAATACTAAGGAAGAGCGGAAAATCCTGGGGCAGACAACTAATTTTACTTATAAGGCTTTAAACCAGAAATGAGAAATAAATCGATACTACGAGTATTTCTAAACTATCTACAAAGTTACCAAGTCATTTTATGAGGCAAGGACGTGCAATTAGGCTTTAATGATCAAATAGTGCCTCAATTAAGACTAAACAGAGTTTTGAAGAACAACCTAACTCGTACATACATTGGTTGACCTAGTTTCCCGTGTAGAGACTTTAGTATAAGGAGCGAACATTTCAAGACGTCAAATTCAAAAGTTTATGGATAATTTAAATATTTTAACCCATCTGTGTTGTAAAGAAACGTATTCTGGTAAATAACTATCAAAAAGCATAATCTTTACACTCGCATGGATATAAAATATGAAAAATATATTCCACGACCAACAAAGAGATTAATGTTTAATTACTATCATAGGTCACACCAATTATTTGTTATCGTGTTCGTTAAAAACCCTACGTGTTATTCCAGTTTATAATCTTCCTCTGTGTAAAATATAATTCAGGTCCATTCAGTAATAATTGAGTGTAGAACCATCCACCCATCCTCACATACTTTTGCATTCGCATGTTAGTAGAATGAGACTACAATAGATAATTTAAGCTAGTAATTTATAAAAGTTAAATACATATGTATTAAATATTTACTGCCTCTTGTTTTGTGCTTCAAATGTCAGAATAGTATATTCGACGTTATTTTATCAAAAACGAAGAACTCAACAAAATCGTGTATTAAACCAGCCTATCTACCCCACCGATCTAGGTTTACATAAATAACGTACTCGTTTTAGAGTACAAGTGTAATGACGAGTGTACGTCTTGCGTGAGTTTAAAATATTAACGTAACAAATTATTGTGACTTTCGACGCACACTCGTCTAGGCCGCAAACTCCATGTAAAGTAAAATGGCGTCGGTAACTTAAATAAGCCATTTACGAAAAAAACGAATACAGTATTTTGTATAAAACGTTAACTTTACACGAACAGAACATACATGAATTTGGCTTTAACCTAATAACGGGCCACTGAGCAAGCATTTCTCTTCATAACTGAGGAGGTTGAGTAGACTCCAGCAAGCTGCTCCTTTGCGGTTTGGTGGAGGTAAAGACATACTTGTATGTAATGACTCAAATGAAAATTAGGCTTAGTTGCTTTCTTATCCTTATACTTCGAGCTCAGCCACACCAGCTTGGCAGCACTATAGTTTATATCATGGTAAATCTAAAATACGTCTTCAAATTTCATAAACTAAAAGTAGGTATAATTCATGTTCTAGTGACTTCACAGAAAGAATTTAAATGAAACTGTAGTTTTTTTGTAAAATGAGCAAAACTTACCTTTTGCGAATTGGTGAGTGCGAATCTAGCGAGGATATTGGCACCGGCACCGACGCCAAACCCGATAAAGGATTTTATGCCGAAGTGACCCAGCACGTAGTTCAATTGATTGGCCAACTCGTCCATTGTCGGGTAAATGTAACTGGAACAATCCAAAAACGTTACAAAATAATTGGACACTAACATATTTAAACTTACTTAAGTCGTCGGTTTCTATAGAGATTTTGTACTACGGGGCGACTTAAGTAACCTTTAAGGACTCTGAGCGCGACAGTATGAGCAAGAAGAGATTCGAATTGTATTAAATATGTTTTTGTATGGGTATAGAAATAGGCAATTGGGTTCTAGAAAACCGCACTGGTAAGCATTAAAATCGAAAATTAATGTTGTGTTCAATTATCGACGCGTTTTCCGACGTTAAGGAAGGAGTTAAGGAATAATAAAAAGGAATATAACATATGCTTTTCTGAGACATATTTAAACTATTCAGGTTTACTATTTGAATTTAATAGGTGTAAGTGAAGAGGTTAGAGTAGCTGTAGCCGGCGTTAGCTCGAGAACCATATTATAGGCGCATATATAACAGCTTTTGAATACGATGTCTCGGAAGCTTAGCGGATATGAAGAAACTTGCTGAAACACTACGTCATGACGTCAAGTCAGCGTACTTATAGTATCCGTACTCTGAAAGACGTTACGTAAGACTGCGGGAAACTAACGAATCTGTTTTCTTGCAAAAATAGGTACGAGTTGTACTCGATTGTACCTGCCGGAGAAACAGAACCTTCAAACTTAATTATGGAAAAATCGATCAGTGCACGGAACGTGTACATACAGATCGGTTATATCAATTCCCTGATGGATTTTACGTAGACAATCGAATTTCAGTAGATTCAATCAGTTCACTCGACACATAACAATAAATATTCAGTATATGGACCTGTGTACTTCAATCCAGGATACACGGCCAAGCCAAGGATTTAATAGAAAAGTTTGTATAAAGTAACTTTGATCTAATAAATTTATAATTTGAAATTAGAATTTTAAATACTATAGTCATCATTACATAGGCAAAACAACACACACACATTTGCATAGGCAAAACAACAAAGAAGATCGTTTTAAAGCGCAGTTAGAACGAGCCAATCTAAGTTTCGGGACGTCAATGGAAGGCAGTGTGCTTTTAACTGTTGTTTAAAATAGTGAAACAATTTTCCAGTCAGCGATTCCCCTAAGTCCCCGAGCACATAAAGCAGGCCGACCAGACGTCGTAACTTAGTAGCCAGCGCGCCGTCCTGTAGCTACCGTCTCTATCGAGCGGGCGGCGTCGGTTACATAATACTGCGGTACGAGACTATGCCGCTTTTATTCAGCTTTCCTCATAATAACTGTCGTTATTCAAATATTTGAGATTATAATACTCAAACAGTACAATGATAACATTTCCAAAAAAGTTCCAATTATCTTTGACATTGTGTATACATGAAGCCCGTGATAAACCGATCTCATTATACCGAATTAATATTAACTAAAATTTGCATATGTCAAGCCTATTGTAATGTACATATGTATTTGGATATGTAATGTAACTCATTGAGAGTAGTAGGTTTATTTTAGGTGTTGTCTAGCCAAGCCGACGGTTAGTTGCCAATATTATATTTGGAACAACATATCAATACTTTCAAGTATATTCTCCTACAAATATAAATGAGGCGAAATTTATGATATAAACTGAACATGTTTAATAATCCTTCACCCAAAAACTACTAATCCTATCTGGACTATATTCGACATAGAGATAGATTATAGTCTGGAATACTAGAATACCTCAAAACGCCTACCGCGCGAGCGAAGCCGCGGCGGTAAACGAGTGGTTACATAACTTTTTGCTATCACATCCGGCACCCATAGATAATTCCAGTATATCGCAGATGTGTTTGACGTGTATCACATGCGCACCCTACTCATTGAACCCTGGCGCCAGGCCGTCGCGACGTTGGACTATTAATGCAGTTTATTCACTATCCTCCGCAAAGAAAACAGTTTTTCGATTGCCGTTTCGTTTCATTTCTTATTGTCTTGTCGCCTTACGACGGTATTTTAGTTTCATCAATAAAGCGGTTGTTTTCTATTGTACAAATTTATATAGGTATTGTTAACAGAAGACATTCGATTCGAGCAGGTTGCTTTTATATATACGTATATATAGTATATCTATATAACATTTCTTAATTGTTTTGTTAACAACTGAGTTCACCATGTGAATCCAACACTAAACATCATTTGTATAATAAAAATGCATTGTCATCGTAACTGAAGCAGTACCTATGCAAAATTTCAGCTGCTTAGAGTAAGAAGTATGGTTCTAATTAAGCTTGCAAGATTTTTCCCTAAAAAATAAACAAATGCTGCCAGTTAAATGAAAACTTGTAAAATATTTTTAATTAGATTTATGTGCAAGCCGTACGTAAATTTCACGTAACAGTTTGAAGTTTGAGGTCATTGACTTTTCTATTCTTAGTTTGATCGCCTAATAAATGCCCGGTATTATGTAATGCTTCATGTTTGGGACTCGCACTTGACCGTTTTTATAAATATAGGTACCTATTCTTTCAAATATACGTATTATTAAGCTGGATGTACCATTTGTTACGTATGGATATAAAATATATCGAAGACGAAAAATAGTAAGGTCGAAACTATTGTGTTATTCTATAGAGATTCGTCTTTATTGTTTTCTGTCATCGATATATAAATATTTACTCGGTGTATAAAACAGCACTTTTTAAAGATGAATATTCTCATTGGTCATTGTAAGAGTATAGTCTGATGAGTACATACGTATTATACTGTATCGACTATACAGTCAAATATGCGGAAGAAAACGGGTGTGAAAGCCGGACGGACAGACACATGATTTGTTCAAAATGATGTGGGTTATATTTACAGGATTCCGCAGTCAAAGAGTACCAACGGGACTCGTCCGTCCGCCCATCAAAGCTGAAGTCATTTATTTCACACAGGAACTGACGTAACGAAAAATATAAATATCTTTGGACACTCACACACGACCATCTGACCCCAAATTAAGCGTTAGCTTGTACTATGGTGATCAGATAACTGATAAACATACAAATATACTTTTAAATACATACGTTCACCTGACTATATATATTTAATTATTCTATTGCACTACATAAGTCACTTTCAAATTGGTAAAAAAATTGGTCATATGGGTAGGAAAAATATTTAAAACTTGATTTTTACAGGATACGTATTACTCAAGCCGCCTTTAAATAAAAATCCTAGTAATATTATATGCTAAAATTTGTGAGAATAGATGGTTCGTTGCATGTTTGAGGCCCCTTTACGCTAAAACTACTGAATCGATCGAGATGAAATTTGGCACGGAGATAGACTATAGTTTAGAATAACACATAGACTATTTTTTACAATTAGATCAAATGCAGAATCAGACATCATCATACTCTTATTGCGCTCGTCACGCCATCTGTAACATTCATTTGATTGAAACGTGTTTTCTCGTGGAAATTTGATATTTCTTCACGAAAAAAGCCTCCGTCATTCTCCGGCCTTTCGAAGTTCTCGGTACCAAGAATGCAACATTCTTTTGACGCCAAATATGGACAAAGAAACGATTATAATATTAGAATCTACATATGGGTGTGTTATATTTAAACTGCCTCACCAAAAACTCTAGCCTTACCACATGATAGAGAAGATCTAGATACTCCACCTCGCTGCACTACGGATTAGTGGAGGACAACAAATAATTAACAATTTAGTTGGAAATAATAAAACAAAAATAAAATAAATAGACACCAGTAAAGTAAATTTTAATTAATGATGAATAAATATAACGACGTGGGAGGGGCTGACTAGCACCAGACTATATGTATATGTATATCCAGAATTCAACGTGAAAATGTTAATTCACTGTTAGACTTGTCACTGAATAGTTGATCGGCTTAACGCCAGAATTTCCCGGTAGTTTAATATAGCCATTTCGCTGCAGTGATTGAAAACTGTGATTCAAATAACGGCTTTATATTTAGTCCGATATAAAAAAGGATTCACAGTGACAGGCTTTCATCTGCCTTTGAATTTACGATTTATGATTTTATATTTTTATTTATTTTAATTAAATTTTCTCGTTTGTTTTGATATCCAACGTAATCCATTTTTATTGATTGAAATGCTGCGAAGAGATTGTATCACATATATCAAAAAGACGATACCGAAGAGGTCTTCGGGAAAGGGAAGAAGAAATGTTCTAAGGAAATCATACAAATCCTTTTGGTTTCATCATAAAAAGAAGATATTCTTTTCGTCCATCCGTCAGCCTATCGATGTCCACTGTTGGACATAGGCCTCCCACAATGTTCGCCACTTTGAGCGGCGTCTTGAAACAAACGTCTTTTCTTACCGTTCATGCCACGCCAGTTCAAAAATGTTCAATAATGTTTGGTACTCAAAAATATGGCATTTGTCTTTCCTAAATAAATGTCATTCCCGTATCTATGTACTTTTTTGAACTAGCGTTTGCCGTGAGCGCTAACAGAAAAGAAATTTGTCTAGGAGGACGGTTCTATACCTTCAAAATTACAAAACAAATCATTAAATAATAAATAAGTAACTAAAATTTATTGTTGTAGACGAAATTTAAAGGTACCAAATTGGTAATAAGAAAGAACTGAATATCAAAACGCACAAATATTAATAAAAGTAATATCGAATTCACAACAATCGTGCGAACACAATATCAAGCGGGTTCTTTCATTTGATTACATTTCCGATCGAATAGAGAGGTTAATTGATATTTATCGGAAATTTAAGCATTTCATCGTATACAACAAAATTTCGCTTCTCTATATTTCAAACTTTATGGATCTGTAAAAAAATACGATGTAATTGTGATAAATATTAAAATAGGAAAACATAATTGTTACGTCATAAGCATGACGTTTTGAGAAATACTGCCCATTTTATCAAAAATTAATCTATCTAAACATTATAGCGTTATACAGACAGGGATTTAGTTACATAATATGTAAAAAACAAAAATGTATAGTCTAACCCATTAATAACAGGAGAAATTGTAATGGTTTTTAGAGCTAACTAATGCTTTAGAGAAGGCTTAAGGGACATTGAAATTAAATAAGACAACACAAATATGAGTAAAACTAAACTCATGCACCCGAGGAAAAATATTTATCTGTCATGCAATATCTGCTGTGGCTGGCTTCACATAGGGTCATTACCGTCTACGGGTCGGCAATAACCCAATATGTCATTAAACACAACCGTGTAAATTGTTATTTTATTAGGTTTAAGTTACGTATACATAAGAAAATTGAAAATACATATGAAAGGATAAAGAATCAGTTTGGGATAAAACAAAAAGAAAAATTAAATCTATAGACCTTCAATTTATATTCGGTACATTCGTAACCTTGATCCGAACGAAACAGATCGGTCCTAATGTGGTTGCCGTGTACAAATAGTGTTTCATGGCTATTGACAAAACGAAGGCCGTTCCACGATGTAATACGTTGAAAAGCCACTTCGATACAATGTCAAGCTGGCTTCCCACGGTGCGTGATATTATGCGACCGCTGCGCATGTTACCTTCTTGTATTTATTGAACAGCTACTTTATCGTAGATAATTATTAAGACTGTAAATATTTAATATCGTGGATACTAAACATTTTCAAATTGTGTCAGGTACTTACGATAGTTAAACCGATATTTCGAATCATTAATCATTTGACAGTTGACAGTGACAGGTATTAGACTAGTTATTCAAAACCGTAGGGTTAAAAGTAACATATGTATGTATAATGGATAGTTGCTAGGCAATGTAACGAATAATTAAACATGGGGATGACAGTTATCTTATTTTTGGTAGATTCTAAAAAATACGTCCATAAGAGTATTGTAAATACCTAAATGGAATAAATGATTTGACTTTGAACACATTAAATCTTGTTATTTACCGATGAAAACTTATTATTCCATTGAAATTCTGGGTGTTGCGTAAATGATTATCTCAGCACACAATGAGACATTTTAAACTAACTAACACTTACATTTGCCCAAAAAGGTCAGACGTCATACGCGCATAAGAGCTAAAAGGGGACTAAGTGTTGTCGCTACGCTGTGCAGTGATGTCACTTCCACCCATCGGAACATATCAGTGTTATGGAGCGTCTTGTCTTGAACGTCAGTACATATTATCTCAAAGGTTATAATTTAATCCAATAGGTACAATCTACTAAATCAATAATCAATTATTTATAAGTCTATACTGTTCAATACATTCTAAGGAAAATGTGAAACTGCGACTACGTTGACAATGGTCGTTTCATTGTATTGTCGGATATCTTTGAAGTCTGTTTTTTTTAAAGATCAAAATGATTATTGAATGAATTTACCGAAATTGTCCGAGCGATTTTCTTGAGGTGCCTAATAGTTACCTGCCTTCTCAGAATCGTTACTTAAAGAGTTCATTACCATAAGTAACTTATAAGGGTGATTAAAATAAACATTAACAACTCTTGAGTGCGACGGAAGTCATTAATTTTATAGGAATAAATTGAAAATGACTTTTGTTTATTACGTTTATTATTATATTGGTTCAAGTAGTTAATAAAAAATAAGATACTCAAATCTATGTTATAGGTACGATAAAGCCAAATTATAGGAATTAATAACAAATGTATGCATGGTTTGTGTTGACGCAGTGGTTGCCAAGGATACGTATATACCGCACTCGGCGTTCATTAACTACTGATGCATTTAGGGCTGCCCGAACTAAATACCAAAATAATTGGAGAACATTTCAATTATTGAGGTCGTTAGAAAAGCAAATCATTTGCAAGTACTGCCGAAAAAATAACCTATCTTAGTAATCATTTAGGGTGTCCCTTAAATAACCTTACTACGCACCTTACTACAACACTAACCCAAACTGTCCCACTACTGGGCTGCAGCTAGTGTTTCATCTCACAGAGTATAAGGTCATAGTCTACCATGCTGGCTGAGCGTGGATTAGCAACCTCAATACGACTTCGAAAACTGGGAACTCTCCGAAATGCAGGTTTCCTAATGATGTTTTCGTTCACAGCAGCAAGATTAGAGATAATTCATTTATAATAGGTATTTAATTTTTTTTTGATTAGTGGTGTTTCTCGAACCAACGCTTCACGATTGAATAACCAAAGTTACCATTCAGCTATCATAAAATTTTAATAAGTTTACTATACTTACATTAAATTACGAATATACATAGCTTGCACGCATGTGAAAAGTTAAACAAGGTTTATTAAAATATTTCAAAACACAAGCTTTGATTAGAGATCGCTAATACAAAGAATACACAAAATTTCATAACGGTATTGTTAACTGTTGGATTCCTTTGAATTCCTTTGAATGCAGACAATCCTGGACGTAATATCGGATCATGCTTATCATAAAAATGCATTGTCAGCAAGACGGAAGGTTTGTGCAAAATTTCAGCTCTGTAGTGTAAGAGGAAGTGGGTCTCATTAAGCTTGCAAGATTTGACCCGTAACAAACAAATATACAAACATACTAATATACAAACATACACTGCAAGTTAAATAAAAGTTGGTAAAAATATAACTTTTCGCTTCATATAGGCAAACGTGAAGTAGTCCCTTAAATCTCCTTTTGGCTCACGTTTTTCAGTACATTTAAATAGTTCATTATCCTTCCCTTTTAAAACGCTTTGTACTTTGGCTGAGCTAATCCAAGTTTTCAACCGTTTTAGCGACACATTCGTTTTTCAAGAAATTCAGTTTCTGATTCTATTAAAGCGGACTTATCTCTAGATAAGTCGTTTTAAACCATTAGTTACGTATTACCGATGTATCATCTGTTTTTCGTTTCTTTTCGTCTGCTAAGAGCAGAGTTTTATCTTTTTTCTTTGGAGAAGGAACTTTTGATTGGCATGAAGAAAGTGATATTTTTACAAGCATCAATTTAACTTGCAGTGTATGTTAGTTTGTTCGGGTCAAATCTTGCAAGCTAAATAAGACCTACTTCCTCTCAGACTATGAATTTTGCATACTCCTTCGCTGCCGAAGAGCTGGTACGCTCACGATTGGCACCAAACTGGGAAAGTCCTCAACGTTTCAAGTTACAAATAGCAATTTTGTCCCCACGAAGTATTTTAATAATCCAATGTAGGTCATGATGAATTAGGCGCTATTATACTGGATGGCTTCCAGCAGAGGAACTCTTCAATAGATCATAATACAAATCGGAAATTTTGCAATTGTGTCATTCTGAATGTCTTGATGCTCCAAATTCAGATCAATTGAATTGTTAGCTTCAATGAAAGAAATTCGTCAATGGTTAGTATAAAAGATTTCAAATTTGCATTGTAGCCCTTAGTCCTTTACGATTTTATAAATCTGGCCCTTAGTCCTATACGATTTTATAAATCTGGGTGCTACTCTAAAGTCTAGTACCAGACCTTCTCAAAGTTTAATAATATAGATTTAAAGTTTTATGTGTATTCTATTCAAACCTTTATTAAAAGAGGCTGGAAAGTACTAAATGAAATCATAGGTAATATTTATCAGTATAAAAGCTTGTTAGAACAATTTCCTTGTCTTTTTAAAGCTGTCTAATAATAATTGACGCTGACTGATTGAATCAATAAACTTTGAAGCAAAAGTTTTATGCTGTATTGTTTCTTAGTGTAAGTTACTAATAATCTTGACGATTATAATGGGTATAAGCCTGTGTTAGTATGGGAATTTGGAGTTATGTTAAAGTGAAGTATTAGATAATCTATTAATTGTAGAATCTAGTTCAAACTTTTTTTATATTAAGGTATAAAAATTATTACGTTTACCGAATCAAAACGAGGACAGATATTATAGTCATGAATATATTCATTATATTTTTATTAATGGACAATATCGTCCACCCAGCCCCAGCTGGGAGCATTTATTAACAAAAGCACCTTTGTGGGTGCATATTTAATTTATATGGGTAATCCCTTTGTTGAAACTTAGAATTACAATAGAAATTATTACTAACTTACGAGGCTTACCGAATATACTGAAAGTGGTCATTATAATAAACAAGTTACGCCATGCGCACGTTGCTACGCATCAACTCATCAGCCATGTGTCCAAACGATATAATTTTGGTACCAAAACCTTTTCCAGAGAACTCCGAACAAAGTTTCTAAAGACATCATTGGTCTACCTCCTACCATTTCAGAGTCTATAACGTACAAACAAACTCACAAGCAAACAAAGTTAAGGTTAGTTATGTTACTAAATATTTTTGAGTAGATAGCATCCTTTTTATGATCCTTTCGCTCATAAACATTTACATTTACAATATTAGTAAGATTCATCTGAATTAATCCGTATTTCTAAAACAAATTCCAAATTAGAAAATATCTAAGCAAATAGGAGAATGCCATTAAAGAGCAGTTAAAAGCGAGATCCCACCGGGAGCGGATGTCCCGGCGACGGAATCTTAATGACCCAACGGGTGCGGCCTTCAATTATTGTAAGCTGGGGCACAGGGACCTTCTGAAGTCCATATCCAGTGACAACACATAACCAGATTGGTGATTTTGAGAATATCTCACCTAGAATCTCTATGATGTAATTTATGTTAAGATTATATATTTTACTAGTATAAAAATTTTGAATTTTTATCGTATGCATCAATAGTGCATTCATTGCGTTCATAGCTCGATCGTTAGTGATAGGTAAAGTTAAACAGTGGGCGCGGTCGGTAGGAGTGACCGTTAATGGTAAAGGAGGTGGGTTGCCACTAACCCTTCCACCAAGCATTGAAGCAACGTAGTGAAGTATGCTCTGGGTCTGACAGACCCGTGGTCACTGGCCGTTAATGGGATGAAGCTACGCTTCACAAAAATACCTATTATTTTAACATTGCTACATCAGCAACATCTGTTGTTATTATAGGGAGAGATAAAAAAAAAAGGACCCACTCTCAATCTAAATTAACCATAAATCTCTCACACAACACATTCTAAATTAGCTAAACAACACAATGTAAATTAGTAAACATGCAATACAGTGGTATATCAAATTTAATATATGTATAAGGACAGCTGCATCGATTCATATTCTAGAACTGTTTTAAATTCACGAATAATCTTTAAAATATTGGTTTAACGACACAGGTTCTCGAATGTTGCGTACTGAAAAATAGCAATAAGGTCGAAATATTATAACTCAAAACCAGTAAGTTTTGATAGCGGCGTCGTCCGCGTCATTGATGTGTTGATAAAAAGTAACTTGTGTGCTATTCCAGACTATAATCTTGATGTGCATATGTTGCCAAGTTTAATTTTAATTGCATATCCAAATAAATAAAGACGCAAACATATAAATGTGCACATCATCCCAGGTGAACCTACATTCGGGAATTTTTTTCCCTACCTTCATGTATACTTCACAAAACTTTTGTGAAATTTTTAATATACGATAATATTAGTAGGATAATCTAGAATGGGGTTTACAATAATTAATTCCATTCCTCTAATTCCTTAATTGCTTGTTTAAAACATCGCCGACAGTCTTGTCGAGTGGCTTGTAGCTGCGATAGTCAGTATTATTTACATGTTGTGTAAACTGTGCAAGGGTGTCTGTGAGGATAAATGTATGCCATGATTGTGGGAACTAGTCATGTTTATGGTATATAATGGATTACATCATTATGTAAACAGAAGCACAATCTCGATTTGTATGCCCCAAGGAGAAACAGTGAACTTTATTAGTAAAACTATATAATACATACATATTTATTTTAATAGTATATAATTATGTATGATGTATTTCTACAGCCTATGGATTTTACAACTTTTAATACAGTGATAAAAGAAGAATAGCAGTTGACCGGAATGATTCAGTACGACAAAATAGTAGCAATAAAAACGGGTCGAGGCAATTGTAGTAAGGCCACATCAATTTATGGACAGCGGAGCGTATACAGGTGTAAAGGAACATGCTCTGAACTGTTACAGGACTTAAGATAAATTATCTAAGCCCCTGAATGGCCGTGAATGAGCGGTTCGCTTCAATAGCCGGTTCAATGATGGTTCGTTAGTAGCTAACTTGTCAAACTAAAACGCTTCTCCTACACTAGCCGATAGAATAATGCACGATCCACTGTCCTGACCTTAAAGTGGGACCGACATTTCCTTCCAAAAATGTTAACACAAAATTGTCAGAAGTGATGACTCATACTACCTACTAAATCAACGTCTAACTTGGTTCAACATTTAGAAGAAAAAAACTTAGGATAGTAATGGTGGATTGGAAATACAAAATTATCTCGTTGGTGAATCTTAGCAAATTACTATTTAGTCGTAGATGAACTTATCTGACCTAAATCTCCCTCTAATACTGTAAATTAAATGTACTTCAATACTTTCAAAGTAATTTATTCGAGAATCAACGTTATTTCACGCTAAATAAATTGCTTGGTTGTAGTGAACGATTTTTGTTCAAAACTGGATTCTGTACCTAACTCTGAAACTGTTACATAAAATTGCCGGTCGATTGCGCGCGCACTGAATTTTAAGCCCTATCCGATTTGGCTACGATTTCTGTGATAATATTAAGGTATAGGGTATATAAGATGAAGGTATAGGGTGCCGCTTTATCAGGATTTGCTTTTATTCGCCTCGAAGTAGCTGAACTTGATAAGAAATAAGAAACAATTTATTGGTAGTTTAAAAAAATACACGTAATCCTGTAATTTCTTCTCTGAAAGCGATTTAAAATCTAACCTATAGCTATCTAACAAACTTATCTCAAATATTACCTCCTTCGCTGTTTACCCAGTTTCCCGGGTCGGCTGACCGAGATTTGCATCTATCCTCCAACATGTTATATCATTAGTGTCGGCTTACTCTGATACTTTATGGTTAATATCAAAGTTACTAAAATAAGTTTTCCTTTTATATACATATGTGAACACATACGAAAGATACACCATGTTATCGCAATTAAAAATAATAAATAGCCACCGACACATTCAATCATCAACTATAAAGCAGGTGATGATCTGAACAAATTTTCTCAAATCATAATTTAGAACTTCTACGACTGAATTACCTAAAAAAATCGATATCAAAATCAGTGCATTAGATACACAGACGTTTAATTTGTAACACCCATCTTTTTTCGTACGAGAATTAACTAAAACTAATACAGAATCAGAAGTACATACATTCATCCGTTATTATTCCGAATCAGTGTATAACGACGATACTAAAGAAACCATCTATTTGTATTTTGCAAGCCAGGCAAACAGTTAGAGCCCTAGCTGTCAGCTGTAACTCTCAAAAGCTTCCATTATCATGTTATTACTTTATCAAATAAATATCCAAAGATTGTGGATAAGAGGAACAAAAAGTGACAGCGTAGGCAGTTGAAGCTGTATACAAGGAAAAATAATCTAAGGTTATAAATCCAAATTTTCTTTAAATAACAAAATACGAAGATAAACTTAAGAGATATGTCAGGACCATCTCTTGAGATTGTGATCCTTAACTTAAACCTTCCTTACTCCAGAGGATTCCTAGATTTAAGATGTCCGATATCAGCGAGGAATTGCAGTATTGATCTCTCATTACGGAATTCTTGACCTCCTTTCATTCAGTCTTGAGAGAAAAGATAGGATGAGATATGATTTTTCCGTTTTCGACATAAAATCAAGCTGTACAATATGCATTGTTATCAAACATTATCATGATTAATACACACCAGCTAGCCAACTAGGTGCGCATCCTTCTTTTCTGTAAATGATTATGTATTAGTCTTTATTATTAGTAGATGTACTTCCATATTAACCCTTTACTTAGCTCAATTTTATCTTTCTATGAAGAATTGATGGCACTTGTTTTTATAAGGTTGTCAAAAACTTAATAAAATGCGTATCTATCTAAATATGTATCACCGTACAAAACACCGATATCGACCTCTTTAACACCAATTTAGAGAAGTTATGACGTAAGCTAAGCCTGAACTTTTTTTTCTTCAATATAAATGCACAATTTCTTTTCTTTTCATTCCTCATCTGATTCTTAACTTGTTGTATTATCTGACCTATCTGTGAATACTTTTAATTAGCTTTCCTGGTTACTTACAATTTAATATAGTATTTCTATAAGAAATTAAATAAATAAATAAATGTATTCGAAAACGATTCTATGGCTATGCTGTGGTTAAACTACATCCCAAAACTATCCGGCACAATATGATTTACAAAAAGCAACCAGACTCGGGGTGGTTTTAAATGGAATCCACTTTGTAACAATTCACAATTTTAAAATTAGGATAATAAGCTACTGTTTTGGTGGCTTGTATCAGTTTTTCTCGAGACAAACTACCACAGTTAATAACCACATCAGTTTAATAATAGTGCGACTTGAGTGTTATGAACGGAATACGATTGCTTTGTAGTGTCATAGCCCTGAAAACAGTTTACGACCGCTACATTCACGACAAGAATTCCACGTATGCTTGATGTTGTTTGCCGCCTAAAATATATTTGACAAAGATTATGAGGAAGCCCAAAATGAGGACAAAATTATTATGAGGTAAGTCTTTCCAAGGTCCAAAAGCCCTACCAAAAGACGTGAATACCATCCTCAATAAATAAGGTAGGGTTTCGGAGACGTGCCTGAATACCCTGACTACAGCTAATACTTCTTCGCTTAGCTGAATACTAAACACGGGTAGGTATTGCCGTATATCATTACGTATATAGATATCTCTTTCGAATACTTTGATCCACGTGCCGTCTGGGATTCAGATAATGTGATGTAGTTGTCGAACGTTGGAATTGTGGAATTGAAAGGGAATCATATATCATTTTACATGAAAGGAATATAACGAAGTACCTTTATTCGTTTGTAGGCAATGATTAGATAATTATGGTATTTATAGTCTTCAATAGATGCTAATCAACATACACACGTAAATATACATTATTTAAATGGCACTACCATGACGACAAGACGGCGCGTGCCGTTCAAAAAAATCAATACAACCCACACGCCTCGACTTACTCGCGCTAGCAAGGACACAGTTAAATAGTATTACTATCTGCTATCATACTGCATCGAAAATTTCAATATGAAGTTTAAATAGCAAATTTGGTTTGGATTGGTACTCTTGTTATTTTCAAGGGAAAGTCATACAATTTTAAAAGCATTGAAATAAGTATTGATTAATTTATTACTCGATTATTAAGTACGCTTTAAAACAATTTTAGTTAGCACTAATCACTATACAGACATCGACAAAAGCAGCAAGCAAGCTTCGACAAAAGCAGCGAAATTAAAATACTTTAAATAATGTTTCTTGATTTTCATAAGCTCTGTAAATTTTATATCAAAAGACGGTATCACGCAAATACCTTCTAATACTAATGACAAATAGCTACAATTTAATTGTTTATTTAAAGTGTTCTCTGAAACACGGAAGTGCTCTAATGATTTTGACATCACCAGTCACTAACTGGTAATTAAGTCAGATGTGATTAAAATGGTCAATCACATACACTCGAACAAAAATGATAAATCTATTAACTACAGCAATTTTAATGATCAAGCGACGATAGTGTCGTACGAACGGGAAAGTACACAATGGAAAGTAGCTCTTCAATCTCATAATAGCATTAACGAGACTCATGACAAGCACAACTAAGCTAAATCGCTATGGGGGTTCAAGAGGCAATCGAGCGTCCATGTGACATTAAGTACGCGACCTGGTATAAAATGCTTTTCATGGAAATTTTACGTTAGCGTTGGAAAATTTATACTAACCTAGAAACTTGTTCGTCTTAAACTATAGGTTTTATCGATTTTCATATAGCAGGTAATTTGTGGCTTAGCTATAACACAACTTTAGTTGATATTTGACAATTTATACTGAACGATGCGTTCATATCCCGATGGCTTATTTGTCGTAATTGATCGGCAAAGTTAACCAACAACCGTCATAGTCGAAATTACTGACAAAAAATTAATTCCACCACTTTCCAGTTTCAAGACACATCGGTTGTTATCATCAGATGGGAGAAGTAAACCTTAGCATATTTGGGCATGTTAAAGATTTTTGACACTCGGGTAAATTTGTCATTGACCTCTCCAAATATCCCGTTATAAGTAACCTGATGGATTAAGCTCTAGGCCTCGTCAGCTATAAGAGATCCGTGTTTAGTGGTTGAGTGGAGAATGGGTTGGATACAAGCATATAAACATTTGGGTTTTTCCCATATATGTTCCATACATATAATGTAAATGAAATGCAAAATTCAAGGGGGTACCTATGTAAGGAACATCTTTTTTCGGTGTAAATATTGTACGCTGGTACGAAACCCTTTGTGCGAGGTTCTTAATCGTACTTAGCCGACTTTATTGCTTTACACATTAATACAAAGGCGGAGGGCAAATGCGATCTTAGAAGGTGAGTGTCGCTCCCCAAGGACACAACAACAAAACAAGAAACAAAATTAATATTGAAACAGACAGAAGAGATAAAACTTGGGAACAGACGAAGTACAAAATACATAGAGAATAATCCAAAACTTTTAATTTAAAGTTTTATAATGAGTTTGATATAAAACTGCAACTTGAAGAGAATGATCACGACTGTCGGCATCAACCTTATAATATTTTTATTGAATTAATCGATAAATAAGCACGACTGCTTAGTGTCGCCAAATCAATTACACTGATTGCATCACAGATATTTTGTGAGTCTAGTAAGCATGTACAGGTAGCCGTTACTATCACCAGTAACGATGCTTTGGTAGTTGGTAGTAGGTGGCCCCCGACCTTACAATGCACTTACATACGACGGACGAAGCACGGACGGTGAAAAACTTTTGCCAGTACTAATCACCCATTCAGTTTCCATCCACGTTCGTAGCTAAACTTTGCCGAACACTAACGACCTACACAAACCACCGAGCAATGTGCGATACAAATTTCATCATGCAAGCATGCAACGACAGCTTGTACGTCACTAATCTGATTTATGAAGGCTTGATGTTGTCAACAAGCGATCGGGTTCATGCAGCGTTCAAGTTTCCATGTAGCTAATATTTACGTTACAAGCTAATGTTACTAGATAGAACAATGTCATAAAAGTGAACAATATTTTAAGCTAACCTAGACTACGTGATATTTATTTAGTACTAACTGTACCCCGAGCGGGTTGCTACGAAACCACTCATCAACCATGTATGTGTGCGATCGATTTAATTTTTGTATCGAAACCTATTCCAGGAAATTCTGAACAAAATTGCTAAAGGCATCGGAGTAGACTAATTAAATAATTAAATTAAGACTAACGGAGTATTTACTAATTACTGGCGTATGCCGCGACCAAGTCCGAGTGAGAAACCCCATTCATAGACTGAAATTTCAAAAACCCTAGAACAACGGACAAAAATGAATATATTACATTTTGCATAAAATTGAAAGTCTGAACAGATTACGTTAATCCTTTTATGTGAAAATTTTGCATTTCCGCAGGATATGAGGTAAATTCGACAGGTTTTGTCGAGTTTACATATTTTGATGTCAGTTAAAAAATAATAATTTCGATTTGCGGGAAGTTAAAAAGGACGGGAGAAATTATCAAAATATCCTTCTGAATTCTTAGGTGCACCTCCAATGATAGATGAATGAACTGTTTGGTACTGCATTTTTATCTAGTTATAAAATAACAAAATCCGTCGTTATTTCGTTCAGCGCAAACCAGAATTATACATGGAAGAAAATCCATACGTTGTAGCCACGTCATGAAAACATTTCCAAAAGCAGCAATAGATTTGTCCGCAGCAGTCGTAATGATTTATGATCGGTATCAGGTAATATTGATTGTCTAGGTCACAGAGGCCTATTGGATTCCCACGGTGCGTGAAGCCTATCACTGGATTCCCACGATTTCTCATATGTGGTCAAGTACTCTGATACTCCGTGAGAAAATCGTGTGGAAGCAAAGCCAATGGCGTAGGAATTCGTCGTTCGTAACTTCGGAAGTTACAAATTATATTATGACTTTATTTATAATCGTATTATCTTTTTCGAGGTCAACAGGGATCAGTTTTCATTCCCTATTACATCGTCACATCTTGTCGAAAACAAGAAAGAATATTTTATTTTTAAATAATTCGAACGACTAGTAATTATTGAGTTATCTCTATTAATGCGTATTTAATTGGCTACGACTACGTTGAATATGATGTTCTCGTTTTATTTCTTGTAGAAATCATTTGAAGTCGTTTTTTTTTAAATGACAGAAAAGATTAGATTTATCCCAAACGTAAAATATAAATGACTGTGTCAGATTACAAAAGCCACAGTTGGGAGTGAACACATTTATATTTATTACTAGGCTATAACAGCTCAGAGACTATGTAAAATCCAAAGGCAGGATCTAAAAATAATTCAATCAGTTTATAACAGATTTTAGCTCTCCTAATTATTGTTCCTAGGGATAACAAGTTTACTCTTCCGTCAGTAGAAGTTAATCCTTTTAACTATCATCCAATTACTAAAGCTCTGCGTTGGTTGATAAAGTAAGCGAATAAGGAATAGCGTGAAATGTAAATAAATATCTCTTCGTTACTTATTTCAAACTGTGTGAACATTATTCAGTTTTCGACTCGTAAAATAGGACAGCGAAATTGCCTTCCTTTTGTTTTTTGTGTTGATCGTAATTGATCGTCAGAGTTAATGAACAGACTGCATGTGAACGTCAAAGTCCCTAGCTGATACTGCTTTCGAAATATGTCGTCCTGGTTCCATTTTATATCCAAGAATGCATAAGAAAGAAGAATGCTTTATTCTCTAGTGAAGGGTGTTATATATGATATACATTTTTACTTTTTGCGTGCAGTAATAACAAACATACATTCATCCAACCTTACGAAGTTTCATGATTATAATATTAGTAGGAATAGTATGTAAGATTAAAGACGCACAAAGTCGTAACTAAAATATACGTATGTCTATGTATGTGTGTAATGTCAAAGTAGGGCAAAAAATAATAGTTTGTGAACGTTGTCGACGTGTCCAGAGCCTGAAGGAGCGTGGGGAATGATAATTATTAGTCAATCCAAGCACAGAATGTGAATATGTAGAGTGCACGATATTATCTTAAGAATTCGCCATAAACGAGAGACGACGTCCCCTTGTATACTCGTATTATTTCACGCGACGTGCCATGAAATAAAAGGTATTTAAAATAAAATGGTAAAGGCATGTATATTTATTTATGAACAAACATATCCCACGAAAATGTTTTTCATAACTTTGATCGCCTTTTTCACTGTAAGTTCTATTCAGGTAAATTAATATTCTACTACAATCATTTTAAAAATAAATGTGATGTTACAATTTTAAGAATATTGGACTAAGGCCTTATGGAAGGATGGAAGTCACTACCATACAATATTTTAATATTTGATCGGCAGTTCAAGCACGCTTGCTTTTAACAACCATTCTGCCTTTGACATTCAAACAAGAATGCTTCAGAATCTTAACGATTCCTAAAGAATAAATAATAAAATCGGCCTAGTGCGAGTAGGAGGCGGAGGGTTCCGTACTACCGTACAATATGTACTCTGCGAAATTATGTCTTTTTATGTTATAAGCAGACAAACGAACAGACCAAGTCACCTGATGGTAAGTGACAACCGCCGCCCATGGACATTAACAATACCATGGAAGTGTCGTTAACGTGTTGCCTGCAAGTTAGGAAGTAATAGACTTGATCGCGCGAGGAAGAGAAAGACTGATCGCACGAGGAAGAGAAAGACTGATCGCACGAGGAAGAGAAAAAAACAAGAAACGCAGTATGAAGCAGCCGGAATTAATATGACAACTGACTCTAGCAAATTCTCCTCTTTTCCAGAAGGAGAGAAAAAAAACGAACTTTCACATACAAAACCCATCTAACTAAAACAGTTTATGATATAGAAACAGAATTAAGACGGACGGACTCCGAAATATTAGTAATAGGAATTCATTTCCATTTTTCCGTGCAGAGCCTCAAAAAAACTTGACCTCCTTTTGAATATCCGACCTTTCTTTGTTTTTTCACCCAAACTGACACGCTGCTGATAAGTTTGTCATGGCTTATGATTGTTTTGCTCTGTCGTTTTTTTTCCAACCATATGGTAGCAGATATGGGTATATAAATTGTTACATATGTAAAGTAACTTGCAATTAGTGCCGTTCTAGTAGTACTATTATGTCGTTTGTGTATCGAAGTAACCGATTGTAACCATTAGACAACAGTCGTTATGACCTGTCGGAGGCCACGAATCCCTCCACCAACCCTGATCGGAGCAGCGTCATGGTCTCCACGGAAAACAATCCGGAGCTCAGCAGTGAAACATCACTAGATCAAGTCAAACGACAGAAAGAATTTCCTTATAAAACAAAATATAACCGCATATGTCAGCATAAAATATATTCCCATCGCATGAATATTAATACAGAACTCTGTGATTGATTGTATGTTACCACGCCAAATTTGCGCCAGCTCAAGACATCGTGTATGCACGTGCTTGTACGTTGTAGAATTGCAGTTGGATCTTAGACGTACAGCAACACTTTACTGTCGCAACGATGATTTAATATTAAACAGACTGCGCTGTGTGCTTCTTTTAGAACACAGTTTTTAGTATCTATTAGCTGACCCGCAGTGCTGTCTAGTGATAGGCTAATGGTTTATACGTTGGTATCTCGGACGGGATGCCTGGGTTTGATTTAAAGAAAAGTTATGTCCGCATTACAAGTTATTTACCACTTGTGTCGGCGTAGGGAAACATCGTGAGGAAACTTCCGCCTTGGCCAGCGTGGTAGACCATGGCCTGTACCCTTCATATTATGAAGGGAGACCCGAACTCCTCAATGGCACAGTTATGTTGCAATCATAATAATAATGACTTGACAAATGTTTTAGTTACGTCAGATACGAATATTTAAATTTCCAGATACTTTTATTTAATTCTCATGTCACTGAAAGACTTTTCCAATAACAGCATTTCAATATCTTATAGTTTTCCACGTGCAAGCTCTTCAAGTATTAATATACCTTTCCGCATGTGTAAGCAATAAGTTGACAATGTTTCATAACGGTCGGAAGAGCGATTCAGCCATAAGAACAAAGGAAAAAGTCAATTATTCAAATTATTTATATGTATAAGAACTCAAATTGACGGATTGATACACGCACAGCCAAACCTGGGTCTAAAAACATGAAACTTTGCACTTAATAGACTTAAGTGAGCAATAAGGTTATTTGCTACAGTTATCACAAAATTGAAGTTCTGGAATGCATAATGTGGAATATTTTGGGACTGGCCACATATTTAAAATATTGATCCTCCATAAAAAATGTTGTTAACAGTAATGAGCAATTACTAAAGATATGTTAAAATTGAAGATCTAAACTACTTGTAGTGGAATACTAATGACCATAAAAATTGCTATTAGCTATATCTACATATTTCAAACGCGTCATCCTTCACTTTTTTTTCTTGTAATTGAGATCTAATAGTAATTGTTTTCTGATCAACCCCAATCGCAGAAGCATGGTGTATTATGTTCCAGGTCTTTACTCATTTATTTCTAATTTGCATAGAAACATGTTCGTGGCGTCGCTGCAGTCAAAAGCGATTAGATTTATACATACGTCCGCCATTGCGCAAATGTCATAAGTTACATGAAAGGAAATTATAGTGTCTCACTGTGACGTATTCCATGACGTACTTGTTCCTTCCTTCCACACTCTCATTGTCATTGTAAGCCGTGTTTTAATTGATAATTTATTGGACTAACAGTTTACCCGACAGCTGTTTAGTTCACACTATTATAGTATACTTAAATAATTACATTATTAAATATTTCATATAACGTATATGAGATATACATACGTATGAAGGTGTCACCTAATAAGAACACACTAGACTTCAAAAATCACGGTCATATAACGTAACTCAAATATTGCTTCATTCAATTTACACGTTCACCTTATTCATTCTTTATTGGCATACGCAATTTGTATTACAAGCTTTTATTCAATTTGCAGTGTATGTATGTATATAAGTATGTTAGTAATATTACTTTGTTGGTTTGTTCAGGTCAAATCTTGCAAGCTTTATTAAACCTACTTTCTCTTCCACGAAGCTGAAATTTTACATAAAGCTTCGGTCCTGACGACTATGCATTTTTATGATAAGCATAACCCGATGCTACGTTCAACATTGGCTCCATACAAAGGAACTCCGGAACGGAACATTCCGGAACATTACAGTTATGAAATTGTGTTTCTTTGTATTAGGGTTATATTTTTAATAAAGCTTATTACTTTTAATGTTAGAATGGAACTATTCTTCACTGACATTGGTCTTTGGTTAACAGACGCGGTGGAGTACTATAAGGAACAGGTGGGAAGAAAGTTTTAGGCAGAATTCTAATTTCAAATTCGTCATATCACTTCACACTTCTACTGTCAGCTATTAAAATTATCCAAATTACTACGGTAAAGTTCCAAAAGTTATTTTCGTTTAATAATGTGTTCACGAATTCCAGCCGCTAATTGACCGCGTAGAGCAAAGTTTACACTTCAAGTAATATTATTATATAAGTTACCGATATTTTGTTTGTTATCAAATATAATTCTTAGTATATTTATTAATTATAAATATCATATATCATTACATTTATTGTCTTAAGAAGAACCATAATTTACTTCGGAAAGGAATAGGAGACGGGATTCTGTAACTGTCCATTACTAATGGTCGCTACATTGCGTATATTAAACACCGCGTTTAATATAAGGTCCACTGAATCAATGTTTTGCCAAAAAATGTTCTCCCGAGATGGCTAAGTAAGCTAAGGAGTCGTTTCGCGTAGCAGTCGTAGAATGCTACGCATAATTTCAAACATTATGATTTGTCGGCCGTCGCCTGGCCGATTCAACGAAAAGTGAACTGTATTCCGATCACATAGAAGTTCTTTTCAGGCACAGTTAATATAAATGAGAATAACAAATTCCAACTGGACGACTTCTAAACTTGAACGACTTCGAAAATGTTTCGTAAAATGAGAATCGCCTGGCTGCACTTCTGTCACCGCGAATGTAAAGAAAGAGCCGTGACGACGCTCTGGAAATGGATTCTCAATTTTACAAAAAACTGGCATAGGAGATCTATTTTACATTTCTGAGGTCTTTGTAAAATATAAAGTAAATGTATGTGGTTTTCGCAAAATTTAGACAGTCAATATTACTTAAAAGTACCATATACAGAAGGTAATGTGAGTACTCTTCAATAATTAAAATGTTAATTACCTACTGACGTAGGTAATACTGACGTATCACGGAGATTCTTCTGTTAATTAAAAAATGTCTTTCTTAGGGTTTAGCGCTTTAATTACTATTCATTACTTTGTTGGAACGTTTACTAAAAGAACAATCATGTTTGTTTTTATTGCCCAAACTAATGAAAACAGGAACACCCTGAAAACAAGTCACGGAGGCGTCGAACTCGAGACTGTTTTTAATACGACACCTACTTAATCGATACATATTTAATAATAATTTAACGACGCACAAAACCTACATCAGTGAATTTAAAAGCTTAACGCCGTATAAACAAAGAATATTTGGAAACCCTTCTCTTAAAGGGGCCTGAAGTTTGTATGTACTAATTACCTTGGAAATCTAAAAGTTAAAAATGTGAAAAGTGACAGTCATAAATTCGTGTGTAATGTATATATATCATTCACCAATAGTTCCCTTTGTAATCCACGAATATATTTGCATATTGGTCCGCCCATAGATTAGGAATACCAGGCTGAGGTGTCAATAAAGCGTCGCCTGCTAGAAAGGAAGGGCGCACGCCCGTCCGCACGGACAACATACTGCTTCAGGTCGAGTGACAGAAAGCGAATAGGAAGGAGGATAGAAAAGATGAACGGGGAGAAAAATAGGGGAACTGGCTGGTTAGCCCCCAGCTACAAATCGTTTAGACGATTGACTCGAGGAAGAGTATAGTAGGCAGTCAGATGACCTTCAGAAAAAGATAATATTCCTTTCACGATGCCCTATCAGCGAGCAGCTGACTTCTGTCTTCTTTTACGACACCTTGATCTATCTGCATGGGCTGAAGGTTTCTTAGTTTCCAACAATGTCACCACCAATAATGCTCATTATCGATAGATTCATAATAGTTTTTTTAAGTAAGGGCTTGGGCTTGGGCCTTACTATCTATAAGCATATTACAGGCTTCTCCGATGTGAGTTATAATAACGTCTCAAATAGAATGGCCTAGACTGTGATGTGAATGGCTCTCGCATTGTGAGAAGTTACCTAAGCCCAGGAGTGACATTTATGGGTTTGCAGTGATGATATACGAAATTGTTGGATACTCACTATTCAGGAAGACTGGGCGCACCCTCCTCCTGTCCCGGGGCATTCACATGGTACACACAGAAGTTCTCCAGAAGAGCCCGCATGTCTACGAAGTTGAAGAACGGTTGGAAGCACACATCTGGAACAATATCCTTGTATCATTTAAAAGGCCCACATTCCTAAACTAATAATAAATCTGTAACAAGACCCAAACTGTACATCGAACACTTTTAGAATGTTTTATGTTGGATTACGCATGTGGGCTTTATGTTATTTTAGAGGCATATGTTTATAGCATAAAGGCATATATGTATATCTACTTAGTAGGAAGTTGTATGGGTCCTCGCACCGCTTCGGTATAAAGGAAAGTGATTTTCTTCTGTAAGACATATCTTTTTGGAGTAAAACTTCTTTGGGCGCTACCAATTGTAAACTTAACGCTTTGACTACGACAATGCAACGGAAGGATACAGGTACCAATATAGCAAGCAATTTTTTGTCGAAATTAAAGGAGGCATCTATTAATGTCACGTAAAATTTATTAAAATTGTATCATAAATATAAAAACTTGAAATTAAGACTTTCATTCATTAAAACTCCAATTAACTATCTTCTACATTCAAATAAAATTAAAAAAATTAAAATATTGCCAAATATTTTTTACTCCGTCGTTATGTCACAATGTCAAAGAAATTTTACTTAACTTCAACCGCGCGTATAGATTACACGCACTCATATAAACATATTTTGCCGACTTATTTAAATAAAACTATGTATTACCCCAAACTTCGATTAACTCATCGATAGCCCACTACTGAGCACGGATCTCTCCTCATACTGAGGCTTACCCACCACGCTGCTCCAATGCGGATTGGTGGAGGGGTTAGTGGCAAACCCAATTGTCGGAAGTTTATATGTCATCCGAAAGACTGCGATATTGCTATCTAACGATAACAACCATGATCGACGGCTTTACGTGCCCTCCGAAGCACGGAACCCCAACACTTTTCAAAACCACAAACTCACCAAATTATAAGAGTGAGAACTGCATTCAAATCGATTAAGTGATTTACAAACGTTCACAAACAGACAGATAAAATTAAAAAAAAATAGTTGTGTTTTCTTGATCGTCCAGCGCTCTTCCCAATTTTATGTGGGGTCGGTGTTTGTTCCATTTTTCCCTATAACGTATCAACCATTATCTCTACACTACACTTTACCATTCATATTAACTCTTACACAATCTATCCATCATTTCTTTGGTCGCTCACGTCTCCTCCATTCTTCCCTATAACCTATCCATCGTTATCTCAACACCGAACCCCTTGTCGTTCATATTATCTCTCACACAATCTGGCTCTATCCACCCCTTCTCGGGCCATCCACATTCCTCCCGCCTCATTACATACCTATAACACTGGTATGTTACGTTTCCCTTTTAGCTTGTCTGATATTACTGCAACTTTTAGACTGTAGTATGGGCTTATGGGATAAAAAAACTCCACGATTTATCTATCCCCAAATATTATTATGTAGGGAAATTTATATTTTTGGTTTCTATTCTGACTCTTTAATACCACAATGTGCTATGAGGATCTAGGTCAAACTACGTGGTGCAACGACAAGGGTTCTGATTTTATTACGGAATCATAAAAATGTCCTCGTTTTATGAATCTCTAATTAAGGTTTTTAAAAATATCATTAGGCATCGTTCACCTTTGATGTATACGACGTATACCTGCAGTCTTATTTAAACAGTAAATATTCATAGATTAGTTAAATATCTGTTAAAGATAATTTGCTATTACACTAAAGTTTGTTTTACAAAATGCTGAATTATGTGCGGAAATTTCGAACGCAAACCATCACTTCGCTGAAAACAAGAAAATTAAATGCACTTTTAACAATCTCGAGAAAGTTCACAACTTGATAACTTTCAAAGTTACAAAGGAGAAAAGCGTCAGAGATATTCTGCAGCTGTTTTTTAATTGCATAATTCTTTTAATGAAATTTATGCTTACTACTCGTAACTAACCAATTATTCTTATTTTGTCAGATGAAAATCCATAGACTCTACAGATTATTTAATGTTATTGCAATAATACTTTTAGAGGAAAAGTACGTTTTATTTAATATATACGATATAATTATATTTGTTTTAATGCTCAATACGGCCAAACCGCTCATACGAATGCAATAAAAAAGTCAATGTGCCAGAATATCTTTTACAGAACACTGAAGGACCCAAAGTATTAAAAAACAATGTTGCCATGTTAGTGTCACAAGTTTAACTGTATGTTAACATCGAAAATTCTTTAATTATTTAATCGGTTAGATATATTCACAATAAAAATATACCTAATACAAAAGAATTTTTATTATAGGGGCCATAAAAACAAAAGCGTTTTCGCATTGATAATCCGACGTAATTGACGTAAAATATCATCTCATTCAGAGTTCGTCGGGAACTTGATAATCTCATATCTCGTATATCAAAAGCCTAATTCTTTGTTCAAACAAACAGATCACACGACTACCTACTGTTCAATTTGTTTGAAGCAAAATTGAATTCAAATCATAATTTCCTGTGTGTAAATACGTAAATACGTGTTTCTGCATAACTATAGAAACTTGCCAGAAACGACAAACATTTTATAATATTGACTTGCTTCGAAAGCGTTTATAGTGCAGCGGTTTGCGATCGATAGTAAGTGATCGGCGGAGTTAAGCAACAGCGGGTGCGGTCTGTAAAGGATGAGTGACGATCAGGGGCAAGAAATTGTTGAGCGCTTCATGTTTCGGAGGGCAATAAAACCGTCGGCAGTAATCGTCAAGTACAAGTTTTTAAGCCATTTTGGAAGCTAACGGGTGGCAAACAACTTTCTTTACGATAACCACTAACCCAAAAACCCAGTAACATCTCCACCGATCGCTCCGACACATGGTTGAGTATGCTCCTTGCCGCCTCAGCTATGAGGAGAGAACCGAACTCCCACGTGGGTCATTAATGGGTTGAAACCATGTGCTGAGGACATTATGGAAATACGTGTATGCATTTCCACTAATCTACGGAAACCGTAAAAGAATAGGATTCTCGCTACAATCTACTAAGTGCGACTACTTTTACCATAACACTCTTCAGTGCACACTGATTGTTCTTTACGAGGGCAATGTTTTACAACAGGAGCCATTTAATACTAAGAAATATTCTGTCTAAGCAAATGTATTTCTATCAGCAAGTACAAAAATACCATCTGTTGTCAGCAAACTTCTATTATGAAGATAAATTTGAATAGTACGAAGCGGCCAAAAAATTCATTGCACATGTATTTACGAGTATATTAACACTAGGGTGGGGTATATTAACACCGCCCGCGTGGTAAGTTGATAAAAAATAGTATATTTGTTAATCCAGGTTATAATGTATCTCTGTGCCAAATTTCATTTTGATTTGTTTAGGAATTTTTGAGTAGCAAACATCTATGCACCCATCCTTTAATAATGTACCTATCACGCAGGCGAAGTTCGCGTAGTTTTGTGTGATTTTCAGAGGCATAGTCGCCTAGAGCAAACGAGAAAAAAATTTGTTTTTTCGCAGTTGTGGATACGAAACTAAAAACAATTCTTCAAGAGAAATTTATATTGTGATAGAATTTGAGGTAACACCGTGCAGTTGCGCTTGCAAAGCAAGGTTTTAAAGGATACAAAATCTTTAGAATATGTGTATATGTAGATTAAGTGGAAATAAAATAGGCGTCCATAACACTTTGCCCTTAGTCTATTATTAACCAACACAGAGACGGAGGAGTGCAGAAATCTATTATCTTATTAAAAAAATCTTTGGAAATAAAAAAAAACATTAATTAAATACATTACACACACTACCATGCATTTGATACCCGCTGACTTCAGACAATATCAATAACGTCAATGACAATTTATTTCTAAATTGATTTTCGGTTGAATATCAACCGCAGGTGGATATCTAGTTATATAAAATTACTGAGTTAATCAAATAAAGACTCTACAAATGTTCATTATAAAAATGATAGCTTTTTATTCTTATTTAAATTTACGAAACTTTTAAGCTACGAATGTGTAGATTATAAAAAACGTAGTGTGTAACTGTAAAATTAAAATTTTATATCGAATTTTCAAATCTTTCCTCGTGTTTAATGTACATTAAAACGGTAATAATTCGAGGGCATTAAATTATATTTAATGAAAATAAAGCGTCAAGCAGCCTCATGCAATTTATATGATCCAAACAACTTAAAATTTAGATTGACTTTTATTCCCCTGCTTTAAACGCATGAGTTGTCACAAGAAAACCTTTTCAAGCCTTCGAAAGTATGCAATTTGAGCTTGAATGAAAAGATTCATTCAAAATGGCTTCCCAGGAAAATCTCTTGAAAAACCATCAGGTGGTAAAGAAATATCTCCTTTCTCCTCCAAAGTTATTAACACTGTAACCGTAGGTTGAAATATTAATACACTTTCAGGATTCTTTACGTACTGCAAACACAAAGTTTATTGATTACGTACCAAACAAAATACATTTTTGTTTAAAAACAATACATTTTGCCCTGATTGTGATTGTCAATATAAATGGATGGAATATACTTTCTTGCTATTGGTCTGCTAATTGCAATTAGCCATCGAGTAGTAACACACAAATTAAAACTTTGTTTTGTGTGGTGCGAATCGAAAAAAATATTGAAATATTAGTAAATTTCATTAAGATTAAGCTTGTCGATCTGAAGATAACTTATACAAACGTTTCAAGTGTTACTTTTTAAATCGCGACTGAATTGCTCGCGACATCGCGAGTGAACGAAGCGTTATGAAAAGAGTTCTTAACGGTACTTGAGTGAAAACCAGAGACGTTCGTTCGAGTATGGCACTATACTTTCTTACTAGAGAAGTCTGAAGAAACTTTCTATTATCTCCCAGGCTATCTATTGTCATCAGTACCCGAATTTTTTGAGCCGGGCAAATGCCCAAGGCGGCAAAAATGAGATGTAATTTCTAGACAACTGTGTTGATGAGAGTTGCATCCTTACAATCGAAATCATACTTTAATAACATTCTACCCTTTTAATACTTTCCCTATGTTTGGTATGAAATATTTTAATCAACGTGAAATTCAGTATTCGTGTATTCTACGTGTTTTCGGTATGTTTTACTATAGTATGACTTTGCAGTAGAGCTAAGGGCCTCTTCAAAAGTCTAACCAGGACGACTACTATCAAAATAACTGCCGTTAGTTACCTGAACAGCACGAAACGACACGATGACGTTAATTTATTAATTTCAATTTAAAATACATTTTCGTTGCTCTAAAAAGAAAGATTATTTATTCATTAAAGGTACAGTTAAATAAATTGCAATATAAAAATAATACAAAATCTACCTAAAAGGAAAGGAACGACAGTCTATTAATGAGAAAAATATTTCTTCAAAATTTGAATGGCACTGACTATAAGCATATAGTCAATAAAAATAAAATTCAAGAAATATACTTTCTTTACACCTTCCATTTCAAACAAGAAGATTTTCATAAAAAATTCTCTACATATGTATATGCATTTTCCCGAGACGGCGAAATAGCTAGATAGGTCCATTGGTTATCTTAGTCTTATGTGCATACTCGTATAAATAATCCTGTAAGTTCACTATCCGTCTTCCAATTACAGGAAACATCCGTCGCCGCGAATCTCGTCTGACGTCAGTCGCCTCGGGAGGTCACAGACGAACGGAAATACCATTTTCTCGTTGAACAGGGCGAATGCTTGAAGCGAATAGAGTTATAAATCATAGATAAACTTATTTTTTCATCTTAGTTGCAGGAGCAGTACATTAGAACCTGTAGGTATGGGCCAGGTACGTAACCAGCTTCTGACGCCCCCCCTGGCTAGCATTTTTTTATTGTTATTTTTTTATTTATTTTTATTCAAATTTATATTAAATCCAAAAATATTAAAGTTCATAATATTGCATGCATGTATGTATATTGCTTGCTTGCATATTGTTCATAATATATTTGCAGGTTTGTATCAACACCATATAAATTTAACCCAGACTAAAACTTTAATTATTCTGTGAAAAACTATACTGGTGGCAAAATTATCTTTAGTTTACGAACTACGTTTTACCATTACCCAAAACACCGGTGTTGATTTTTCTTTATTCAAATAAATTTAAAAATAATTAAAATATAATTCCATTGTTATAGCGCATTAGGAAGCAGGGAAACCAGATAGATAAAATAACTATCTTAAGATTTTCCAACCTCACAAAAAATTCTTCTGAAATACTTTCTGTTTATGTTTGTTTGAAACAAAACGTAATGAAGTATTTCGCACCGAAGGAATGTTTTATTTTAAAGGGAAATTCAACTTTCCTTTGGCTTTAACTTAAAATACGGCATGAATGCCCTCTTTTGCAAATAAAATAAGCGCGTTTTTCACGGAACTTAAACGACGCATAGTTTACACTGCGTGGTTGAGTGGCACTTTAGAAATCTAGCCACCCGTATTTTAAATTCATTCGATCTTTTTATTTAACAGTGCATCGTAGTTCAATTTTAAAATGTTTGTCATGACCGCATTGTAGAGCAAAAGTTCAATATAACCTGCAAAGAAAAACCATGCAACTCACTTTTTGGCAATTTTGAGTTCCAATCGTAGCCTTTATTTAATATATAATAACGATTTTTTTGCCAATTAACGGTCACCCATCGTTATACCGACCGCGCCAGCTGTTGCTTAAGTTTCTCAATCGCTAACAATCGAAAAAGCGACTGAGCTATGTAACTATAAACCAGAATAAAAAACAACTACATCTAGAAAACACCAAAGAGACGAAAATTTTATATTATGTTATTACTGAAAGCTGCTACGAATGAGATTCCCTGAGGTCCTGCAAGGACCTATTTAATGCTATCCTTTAAATCAAGTGTATCCACCGAGACGAGAGTACCGTATAGCTGAGAAAAGACTCAAAATGTCCGCCAATGTAGTTGACTAAACAAAGGACGAACTCTCATTTATTCACTAACTCCATTTTGTTACTTTCTGCGTATGGTTATGAATCTTTGTAAATACGGTTGTTAAAACAAGTGGTTGACTCTTGGGTACAGCGCAAAAGATTATCTTTATTGTCAAATGTTTTTCGAAAAATATTATGAAACCTACACATTACATCATGAATTAAAAAAAAAAAAAAATCCATCCATCAGCCTATGGACGCCCATAATTTGGGCCACTCTGACCCGACTCAGCCTTTTGATTCCAGCGGATGCCCGCTGTCTTCTTTAGATCAGGTCGGGCGGAGCCCTGTCCCTTTTTCCGAAATCTGGTCTTTTTTCGAAGACTTTTCGTCCCCAACGTTTACACGTCCTTCAATGTGGCAAGCATATATGCTAGGCAAAAGCCACTTAATGTAATTCTCTGAGCTATGTCGGTTAACTATGTATGTTCGTCTCATACCTGACTAGACCTGTTGGAGAAAAACTGAGCTTAACCCACTCCATCGTCCACTGCGCGAACCTAGACCTTATACATCAGACCAAAACTGAAACACCACGTCTCAGATCCTTAAGTCATCATCAGAAAATCTTTAGCTAAGCCTTTTAACTTCTAATTGGACCTTATTACGAGAACGTTGGGCATACAATAAAAATCCCGTCTGCATCTACTTGTATCTTCAAACTTTCGGTTCTAATGCCTCTGCCAATCCGCATTGTAGCAGTAAGCTGGAGTACACTCTGGGCCTCGTTAGTTACGTGGAGAGATTAATGTTTAGTACTGGGCCATGATGGGGTCGAATCCTCACCTTAACCTTTTTTATTCGGCATGATATAAGGATGTTTGTAGTTTATTGAACTAATTAATTCTTTGATAGTATTCGAACAACTTTTGTAATAAAAGTTACAATTGTTGTTAAATACAAAGATATCTACCTACATAAAAAGCTTTTGTTACATAATTACAATGACATAGGGAAATTTATTAATAGAGCTACCAATAGTGAAATAAAATAGCATATATATATAGATACACTGGAATAACACATTTCATTATTAAAAAAAAGAAATTGAAAAATGGAATATTCGATGAATATAGCAATTATACGGTTATTAATTGAACTGTTACAGCAACTCCATCAAAAGCACACGATGAATTCGTTAGTTGTTTATAGAAAAAAAAGCAATCACGAAATTATCTAAATTTATTACTGTAAAGAATATGAACTATAAACGTTAAATTTTCATTAAAATGTAATCACTTGCAATTTGTGTTTTTAAATTGTTTATTGCCAAAAACAAATTAATATTAACTACATTAACGAGCAACGTTATATTGAAGCTTATTACAAAGATACATTATTCATGCGATTGTAATATGTTCAATTTAGCAGTCCGACTCCCAAATGGAAGGGCCTAAGTTGGAATCATGCACGCCTCTCTAACTTTCGCTTATTATCTGTGTATTACAGATTAATTATTGCTTGCTTTTATAAAGTTAAATATCTTGAATAAACCTACGCATCTGAGAATTCCGAGTTTTCAAACGTGTGTCAAGTCTACCAATTCGCACTTGGTTAACGTGGTCGTCAATGGTCTGGAACCCTTACATTTTGAGAGATCAGAGCAGTGAGTAAGTAACTGGTTGCAGCGAAATCAAGGCGAAATTTCTGTTAATTATTTACTTGCCTAGTTGCGACTGCTATTTATATAAACGCCAGCCAAGCAATTAATTTACAAAGTAAGAAACTGAATGTTGGCTGTGCCTCTGCCGGCCTTCTCACGAATACTTATTTAAAAAGGCGTACTCTACAGAACTGGATCTAGATAACGAACTAGCAATTAAATATTTTCATTCGTCATTTTGAACTAAAATATTTTATAATTTTGATACGTCATGCCGAATAATAATCTACAACCAGTATAAATTAGTAGTAATTAGATTCGAATTAGGCATATTTCACATAAGATTCTCATTCGAATGTTTGACATTCATGCTCATTCAATTGGTTATTATTTTAGTTTATTAACCAATTATTCCTTTTTATGAAGCTGCATATATATTTCTTTAAAAGTTTTCTGAATTTACCATTAGTATTTTTAGTGAAATTTCTGAACGCATCATTAATAGGAATACGAGTACCTAATCAAATATGATTTGACAGTAAACAAATAATAATATGTCATTTTATTTGTTAAATCCATGAAAATAAGAATCCATAAAGAAACCTTTACTGGGGGTTTATAATCAAGAATATAACGCAAATTTTTAGAAGTTTTGTCTATGCGTACGTGCGTACTTATTTCAGAAATTACTGAACCGATTTGATTTGTTTTGTTTTTAAAATAGTTTATTATTCTACATAGCACATAACATAATAACACAGTGTTATATGCTTTGTTTTGTATCAGATGGCCATGTGTTTTTCCTAGATATGTATTTATTTAAATAAACAATAGTACTCACAATTGAGTCCCAGATCATGATAGGTGAAGATGGCGGGTTTCGAGCGGTCTCCCTGGACAGCGACGACGATGTCACCGCGGTCAGTGCGAACGCGCACTTCAGTACACCCGCTGTCCCCGCTGAACCGGCGCGCCGTCGGAAACTGGAGCTGGATATTCTTCAGCTCGATGTCGTCCATGCTGTCAATAGGCAATAAGCTGTTGGAATAAACATACGTTACAGTAAATGTTTATATTTAGCTACTATGTTACAATACACTTGTGGAATACCCCTGCAATTAATTGATATAAGAACACACAAACTTTTAAAGTAACCATAAAATGTATCGGTAAGAACAGGCTTAATATTTGTATATGAGGCTAAGGAATTCATGTAAAAGAATTCTAGTATAGTAACCCAGTCACTTTGCCACATAAATCTTAAAGACACTAAAATTCATATGCACCTACATCACATAAAAGTTCATCTGCATCAGATACGACATTATACCAACAATTTCAACTCATTTATTACCCGGCCATTTCCAACTTTGAGGCTCGAATTTGTCCTTTACCTGATGATGATTAGAGCATACTCCATCATACTGTTGGTCCATCATAAGTGGACTCATAAGTTTACTCCATCATAAGTATAATTAACACAACAGCTAAAAACCTGTTTTGCATAAAACCCACGTTAACCCATCAGGTCATTAAAATACAATCGAAATTGAGGGCAAATTATACTACATCTATGAGATTTTGTGTAACCACGAATGGATAGAATATAAACCTGGGGGCTTCTTCCCATTGAGCTTTTGTTATCAGTGCAGATGCATTCGTTTCATATTAAAACGAATATTCCACGAGACGCTTAGAATTTCATAGAGAACAATACGACGCTTGGACTAAAATCCATTGCAATTGTATCCAGCCAGACGATTAAATATCTCTGTGGTAGTTTAATTTTAAATATCTCCGTGGTAGTTTAATTTTAAATAACTGTATGGTACTTTAATTTTAAACAACTGTGTGGTAGTTTAATTCATTCTTAGAAAGCATTTCTTTTTAATACACATCTGTAATTAAATAGTACGTAGTAAACCGTGCTTTGCTCGGTCCTTACTGTACTGTAATACACTAACTAAATCGAATAGGTAATACACTCAAATCAATTCAACCAATTATTGGTTACCTAAATTGTTTGTCAAAAAACAGATGAAGAGCGCTGGTACCTTTAATTTCATCATTTTCGATAACTTAGATGTTTTCGAAATCCCCTAATGATCACGGTGTTCTGATAATAGAAGTCGAAAGTGGGTGAAGAAACCCAGGCATGTCAAATAATCCTGTGACACAACACAATTCCATTTATTGATTAGCTGTGATCATTTAACTACTGTTTTATAGGTTTAAAGTATTCTTCTCAATTTATGAAAATAACTTAAAACGAGCTACCATAGAAGATTTAGATCCGCATTTGATCAACGATTCCGCTCAAAGATGCCATATACTCTGAGTAGAATCATTATTAAAATTACGCCGACAAAGTGAAAATTAAACCGTATTAACTATTCCAGACTAAAAATTATTCGAGAACAGATTATTGACGATATGATTGTAACCACCGACGTGTTATAATAAAAAGAAAAGGTAAATCATTATATATTTTACCACCACCTATGCTCTGCTCAAATTCGATCAGGTTTTTTTCCATACAAATTTGTCAAGTTTATATGGAAAAAAATCCAGATACAAATTTGTCAAATTTGCATGGAAAAAAATTTAGATCGAATTTGCACCGAGTATAAAACATTGTAACTTTATCTAATAAGTACCAATCGATATGTTGTTTAAACTTTTTATGTTTTACCTTAACAAGGATTGTAAATTTAAGATTTAAAAAATTATGAACATAACAAATTACACAAACGGCACCCAGATAATTGATTCTCTTCTTCTGATTGATAATTTAAACAAATTCAACTTCAACTACTCTCAGTCATAATATTATACATTTAAACTAACTTCGAAAGCTGAAACATGTTTTCTAAGCAAGAGGGGCTCTCGGCTAAGGGCACGCTTTAGACTTGTTAGTTGAAAGCTATTACAGCCTCTTTGAATGTCTAGCTCGTTCACTCAACATTGAGTATCTGTTTTGGGGTGTAGTATAATTTAATGAGAGTAGAGTGAACCAGAAATATTGCAATGGATTTTATTTAGCAGTAAACTTATTTCGGTGTGCAAGCTCCTGACTCATCCATCATGGAGTCAACTACTAGTAATACAAAAATGTAACTTTTGGAATATAATTACGTTTGCAATTTCAAGGCATCCTTTGTTTTTACAAGAATTTATTAGAGGAGATTTACAAAAGTAGATTTATCGATTTTGTTAAAAAGCATTCGTTGTGAGTGAGTTTCTTTTTATCTTTGAATCATCAGGGCATCATATGTAGGAATGTTAACTAATCTGTATAATTGTAATTAAAAACACATGAAACGTAATGCTTTATTTATAATATTTCGTAACATTTAATTTATTAATAGTAAGTATAGAATAAAAAAGCGGTGATAGCCTAGTGGTTAAGAATTCGGCCTCCTGCCTAGGCCTCTGCCTACATGCCTGGAAGTTTGCAAAAACTCAAAAGTTGTGTGAAGTTGCCAATCCGCACTTGGCCAGCGTGGTGGACTACGGTCTTAACCGTCTCATTCAGAGAAGAGACCCATGCTCAATAGTAGGCCGTGATGGGTCAAGATGAAGACGACAGAATAAGATCCACTGAAAGTGATTATGATATCAGATATCTGACATACGATAGAGTCGATAATCTATTCGTCGTCCACGTCTATACAAATTTGTCTAACAAACAGCGGTTCCAATAAAGAAGAGCAGAAATAAGGGATCTTAAAAAACTTCCAGTAATCTACTCAGGTTAAAATTAAATAATATTTAACAATTCATATCCCGGCGGCTTATATTATCTTAAGTCCATAAAGCACCAGACGCCAGAAAGTGGATCGAAAGCAACTAGGGGTCAACAATGCTTCAGAGGACAAATTAAACTGATGGGAACAGTTCTTATCATCAGATGGCAGGCATGAGCCTTTTCAGAACCATCGTGCGGCATCTAAACTTCCCACACTTCGACTGATCCGTGAAGAGGATCCAGGGGATAGGTAAACTAGATATCTTGCTTTAAACCATAATTGTATTTAAATAAGTACTTTTCCAATAACTGTAAGTACACGTTCGGATACCAGAAAAGGGCAACTGCCCCTTCCCTTGCGCCCTCCTCAGTACGATCATGAATGTGCACAGTGTCGTACAATGTTAATTACCCGGCGGCTTGCGTCGACAGTAAGTCATAGGTCGCGTTAATCAACAGTGGAAAAGCGGAAATCAAATTTTTTTTTATGGTTCCGTGTTTCGCAGGACACGTCAACCCGTTGGCCCTGGTTCTTGAGCCACATTAGACGCATTCAGGCGGCATATTCTGACACTTGGGATTCAACCTCTAACTCCACTCAAAACCCCATTGAACGAAGCTATGGAGTACCCAGGCCTCCTCAGTTATAGGGAGAGACTCGTGTTTATTAACGAGTCAGATAAAGTGTACCGTAGTTGTATATAACCTTACTAGAATGCTTAATGTTATCAAATTCACACTAGAACGCCACTAGAGAGATTACATGTTCGAACGTTATTATATTCCCTTGAGATAGAACATATTCAGACATATATTCTAAATATACATAGACTTTGTTACTTGTAATAATTTGATCGAGATAAACACTATACATTCACATCATATGTGTATAATGTATACACCATGTTATCTGTGTATTTTTATTGGACACAAGCCGCATATACACAATACATTTACATAACGGAATGATATATGTATATATACAGTAAAAATATATATGGAACAACAATATGTAAACAAACATTAATATTTTTGTCTGGCTACGTATAAATCCTGGCCATGTCATAACTACTGTTATTGAGTTCTCTCGAGAGAATAACGGAAAACTTTCCGAAATCTCTTTCGGCACGTTACACGATTCTTAAAATACATTTTCGCAACAGAAATTTCAATATTTGGAAGAGATAAGAAAAAAAGCCGCTGAAATTGAACCGTAGGAAGTCATTTGTGATTGACAATACTGAAATTGTCAACAGTCAGTGAGTGTTAAATTCGTGGTAGTGCGCGTAATATACAATTTCAATATATACGCGAAATACATCACTTAATTTATTAAAAATAAATAAATTAAATAATGTATATCCAATGCATTATTCATAAAGTTATTATCTTTCTGCACTCCTTCATACAAACTTTAACTATTGTATTCTTCGTCCGCGAAATATTTGTAAATGGGTGTTAAGTCTTTACTTCAAGTATTAGATGTTAAATACTTGCACGCTCATTCAGCCTCAGCTGTCCCTGTGTCCCCAGGTGATATGAGCAACATAAATACATTATTATAATATAATAATTAATATTATAGCTTTGCAGTACCTAACCTAAGTTATCTAAAATGTACGTTCATAGCGCTTGTTTAGATTGTAAGCAAAGAAAATAATAAGCTGCCAAAAGTTCATAAGAGCTTCCGTGCACGGGCACGTAAAGTCGAAGCTCCCGGATATTCTCGTTAGATAGCAATCGTAAAGCTATGCCGGTGACGTTCGGGCAGCATAAAAACTTCCGCCCACTGAGTTGGCCACAAACCCACCGTCAATTCGCACTAGAACAACTCTAGGCCTCCACAGTATGAGGATTCTTGCTCAGTAGTCAGTAATCAATGGGTTGAAGCTAAAAGTTTTATTTGTCATACTTTGTTACTACTAGAAATTACTAATATCTACTTCCAGCTACTGGATTATACTATGAACCTATAATATACGTAAACACTCCGAACACGAATATCTCATGTTGAACAGCACGCCACTTCCATTTTGCTCTATCTAGCAACTGGTGCGGAATAATAAGAACAGAATACTATATGTACATATCGTTAATATTATACACGGCGTACATGGGAACATAATGTACAACATTAACCTGACATGTCTTAATATAAATTCCATTTAAGATACACGTTCGATAAACAACGTATATCATGGGAAATCGAAGCCGATTTCTGCTTTTGAATCTATACTGATATTATAAAGAGGAAAGATTTAATTGTTTATTTGATGAGAATACGCTCCTAAAGAACTGGGCCCTTTTAAAAAGTTGTTATATCATTAGAATCCTACATTATCCCAGATGAACATAGGCTATAACATATTTTCAAAAACGTTAGGGGTCAGTATGAAAACTTCGATAATGTAACCGAACGTATGAAAAATATACCAAAAATCTTATAGCATGTTAATATTATAAATGTGAAAGTTTGTGAAGATGTTTGCATTTCCTTCACGCCTTAACCTTGAACGGATTAGGGTACAACTTGGCACACATAGGTTATATTTTGGGATAACACATAGACTACTTGCATCAACATAGGTTTCTATTTGTATAGATTACTAATTATGAAGTAGTATTTCCAGTTAGCAAACTATACATACAAAAAAATCACCATGATTAAACTCCTTTTTAACCGACTTCAGAACAGGAGGAGGTTTCTCAATTCGACTGTTTATACTTTTTTATTGGAAAGGAGATACTTTAAGAGCTGTCCCATTATAAGGAAACTAGGATCTGATGATGGTATCCTAGAGAAATTGATGGGAGCTTTAAAAAATTGTAGAGGAGACTAGTGCGTTTGTTATTTTATTAAAAGGTAATACTTGTCCGGTAGTTCCATGTTGCTTTGAGCGACATCTAACGACTGGTTTTTGAGTTGTTAATTTTTTCTGTTTTTCTTAATATTCATTCATAACTTTTTATTGGGTTTACCGATTTTGATTATTCTTTTTTTATAAATTTTTCAACTTCGAACAGCACGAATTACCGATTTCCAGAAAATTTAAACAAGCTAACCCAGTCTAAAAAGTACTTTATCATGCTACACACTCGTATTACGACTGCATGAAATTTACCTGATCTTCAATTCCGCCACTAATGTCTACTACCCCTACTTCGCGGGGTTACTCGTTCCTCACTTAACTCAACACAGCTAGAACTAACGTAGGGACTTCTGCTTTCGTATACATAAGCAAAATTATTTAAGCAAGTAGTATGGGATGTAAGGAATTGTCTCCATGCGCACCAAGATTAATTGGTCCACCGGCATATGGCGATTACATATCACCGCATCTCGGTCGACAAGTATCACGCCTTCATGAACCGCGTTGTCGGCACCTTTTAATTCGATTAGTGCGGATAAATAAGGTCGTGGCGTTTCCGGGCGCACCTTTATTGATGGATGTTCAACCTAACACTAATAGTGAGGAATATCTTTCATGGAAATATAGCAATTTGTTTATGACTTGGTCCGTAGCAACTACTAAGCAAAACGTTTTGTTTTCTTACTATATACATATATTGTTTAATTAGTTAGCGCTTGACTACGTAACCTCCTGATGGTTTGTGGCGACGTAGTTTTTGACGGTGAAGTACAGTGACTGGTGGGGAGCTCGGAGTGCTCAGGCAACGAGCATATCAGCATGCACTATATGCATGGCGTGCGCGCTTAGAC
>DWJZ01000109.1:0-44259 GCA_018249125.1 Asbolis capucinus
TGCTATCATTGTCACCAAGAATCTACATTTAAGGCCCATGCCTTAAAGCCCTTTTAGACAACTTTTTATCAACACACTCAAGCGAAGCCGGGACCATGATCCATGCAACTGGGTCGAAATATCAGCGCGAAAATATAATAAATAATATAAATCGTGAGTACCCGTAACATAACATAAAAGAAAAATATATATATATTACTTCAGTGATTTATCCCAAAGATAATAACTAGTTAATAAAAAAGTGATAATGCATAATAATTTGAGGGTATATCTGACCTACTTCCCATCAGCTTTATTATGAAAAACCACTAGAGCGTACTGTTTCTAATAAAACATGAATCTATTCAACCTTATATATGTATAAGACACCGTGAATTTATTGGTTGGTAATAAAATATATTACTTGAGGTTGCCAGGCACCCTCTACGTACAGAAACTTTAAAAAGAAACATCTCATAAGAAACTGGATATTGTCGTCATCAATCATTGAAGCAATTACTTCTCCACAATAACCATTTCAAAAATATCCAATTTGAATTGACATATACTTCTATTGTACCCTATTTGTCCCCATATAATTATCAATGTCCTTCACACATATTTCACAATGTGCACAACACATATACCTTTATGACACCACAATGGTTATTAACCCAGTTCTCATGGGACTGCCACTAGTCATTGTAATTGTCACATACAATTATACTAAGTAGATATAAGAGGCAAAGTGTCAGAACCCACTGTAGAATCGTATTAGACCCTTTTACACAGACAATGAGTAAAGTAGCTGCAACATATTTGTACGCAAAGAGGTATAGGATTTTAAATTAAGCTAATTGGAAGTGAACCTCCCTATAAAGCAAGCTGCCCTAGAACTGATTATTGTATGGTACAATATGGCAGATATTAAAATTACATATAAATATTTGATCTTGAACAAAACAAATAACACCTAGTTTTGTTCACTTCACCCTTGATCCTATTGCAGATAATAGAATTCTCCAATTTCAAGATTTATATTTTTATATACATCCGTTTATGATAATAAAAGTCCTTAAAAGGTTCCATATGTTTATTGTATAATAAGATGTTCTATACTTTTAAGTTTTACTATACTATATAATATAATATATAGGCATTGAATTTTAATAAGCTTAGTAAGGGGTTTAAAGCAGAACTGTCTGATCTCTATGGGCTCATTCACTAGTAGCCAAGTGTAATCAGTACCAAAAAATATTGAAAATCAATACTCCAATTTTGCACTATCAACCCGAGCTCAACTGACGTCTTCTAGTAATCTTTCATTGAGGCCTCTCCTACATACCTAATGAACATCACCCCATGCAATTCAGATCAGAATCTCAAATCACAATGTATAAATTGTAATTCCATATGGAAGCAACAACATTTGTGTTGCAATAACTTAGATTCTGATGTAATGTTTAAAATTTATTTTTACTTGACTTTACTTCATTTAGTATTACTTTCTGCATTCTGTGGAGACTGACTGTGCCAAACATTAAAATCCTCCCTCCATGTAATGTTTGTAAAATCAGGTACAAACTCTTTGGTTCACATGTAATATATGATTAAATTAATATTTAACACAGAAATTTAGGATCTGTCAATTTGAATTAAGCCTATATTAGTAATGACATTAACGACATAAGGAAAATAATAAGACCTTAAAATATAATGTATATATACATATATATTTTAAAAATGTATATTTATCCAATATATTCTAAAGTCTTATTATTTTCCTTATGTTTTTAATAAGATGAGGCATATTATTAGGTGGAAACTGCATTACATATGGTTTTTCATATAGCTTAAATGATATATTTTGTTATTAAACGAATTGTGGAAACTTAGTAAACGTAATAAATTCATAAAATCAATAACTCTAAATCTATGATGATTCAGTTATGACTTTGTGAGTAGTTTACAAGAAACAAACAACATGTTACAACAAACAACTCTATTAACTCAAACACATTTCTCTAAAAACACCATTTAAATTTACGTATCATCCATTTCTCTCATCCATACAAAGCTTATTGCAATCTTTGTGTCAAAACAATACTTTAAAGTTTGATGTTTGTAAAGTTACAATAAACATTGTAAAGTTATTATGGTCGAGGATATTATTGTGTTAAACATGTCATGAGATGGTTTCATACGAAAACTGTCATCCACTTTATATGTTACATTTGTATAGATGAAAAAGACTGCTTATCATTATTTGCTTTGCTTATAATTGCTTTTGATGTAAAAAATGCTGATTCGTTGCCTACCTAAGTGGCAACAGAATTATTCCCTCTCAAGACCTCCTAGGCTGACTGTTGAATGTACCCGACGAGACACTGATACTTTCAAGATTTTTTACCACAAACAAACCTACTCTACAGCTTGTTGATAAATCTCTTTTCTATTAGCGTGTACTTATTACGTGGGTATGGAATTTATATAATGAGTATGGTAATTTTAATTGAAAAAAGATTTCAAAATTAAAACTTTATCTTTTAAGGTGGTCATTACTTCAATTATTACAGGTTTATTTAATTAAGCTACAATGGATAACTTGTGCATTCGAGTTGAGTGAAATAGCAATCGTTTATTCAAGATCAAATCTAAGAATACATAAATACATACCACAATGCAAATGTTGTAGCAAGTTGGACTCCCCAGCATCGTTCACGCGGCCCCAACAAGTAAACACAGATAGCACGGCTTACATTACAACTACTGGCTCGTTCACATCTCACAGTCACACACTTAATCACAATCAAAACTAAACTATAATCACAGCACCACACAAATATCACCAAAACCCACCCAGATTTTTCACAAAATGTAATGTACACAAATAAAACACCTCCGTGGAAGCTTGCGACTTGCGAAACGATATGTCAACCTACGTCAAAACTATCGAGAATAAATTAACTACAACAATTGTTTTATTTACACCATGATGATTTGCTTATCACGTCACGTTTGTAGTTGATTATATTTTTTTATTTTAACATCCATGTACTTATCGCGATTTCGACTAATAGGATCCGAAAATGAGAACTACCACGAAACAGAACAGTTACGAGAGCGAGGTTCTACCTAAAACTGATCTGATACTCTAGAATCAAGTCAGAATTTTGCCAACCTTAACTTGGAATGTCTTGTCTTGGACCCTAGTGTAATCGAGCGAGACAGTGTCAGTTGACATTTAACGTCATAATGACAGCGACAACGACTGTTAACATGACAGGTACAGGGATAACATCTTTATTTTGTAAAATGTACCATATTTTTTTTTTATTTAATCGGCAGTGCTTGTGTGATTCTTGTGTCATTGTAGGATACGTAGTTATTACTCGTGTTTTCTACATTTTTATTTACTTATAAGTTTTCTAGATCGAGCCCTTAATGCGCATTTCTCTCACACTTATACGCGTTAAATATATATTAGACACGTGATTTCAGTTGCCAAATATATATTTTCTAAATATGGCAGTCTTAACTTAACCATCAGTTTACATAATTAAACTGCATTAATTTGAAGTGAAACTGACCTAGCCATAGATGCCTTGTTCTGTATCAAATAGCGAGGGATAAATTACAATTTAATGAATTGTAGTTTGATAGTTAATGCATTGACAACAACATACCGCTAAATGCATACTTTTATTTTTAAAAATTATAAATGTTGTCTTTAAAGATACAAGATCACGAAATTTATTAGTCTTGCGGCAAAAAAATTATATAGTAGAAAAAATATCAATGTGGCAATTGCAACACTGTTTTTCTTCATCATAAAGTAACTTCTGCACAGAGTACTTTTATTGATTTAGTCCATCCATTAATTAGGTTGTTGTTGTTATTTGTTGTGTTTTAGTGATGTTTGTATGCAACGGTGATCATTCACCATCCAGTGGCCCATATGTCTATTGGCCATTATCCATAACAATATCACCATACACCCCACACACAAACAATTTTTAAAACATAACTAATGGTATTAGTCTTTTTTTCGTTTTAGCATAAAAATGGTTAACTTAAGTATATACATAAATTTTCGTGATATGTCAATAGATGGCATAATATAATTATTGACCAAGTCTACGCTCACGAGCTGCGAAACTCCAAAATAACAGACTTGTGAACTTATTAATAGCACGCAAGGCATAATCAAGAACATCTATTGGGACATGGGGATTTATTAAAATCTAAATTATTAACGAGGAGTTATCCAACAAAGTAAATCAGACAACGGTTCTGTAGCATTATGAAGTTTAATTTCTATAATTGGCTAACTATACTTGTTGTGTTAAAACAGCAATCTATGACTAAATATCAATATCACCGACAATAAGACTAATCAACTAATGATATCAAACATGGGGAACAATGCTTAACCACGAGATCGACAAATAAAATTGTGTTGGAAGTATCAAATTAAAAATAAAGATAAATTATTATAACGCGACAAAATATATCAAGTGTGATAGATAAAAAATTATTCGAGTCTGCCGCCTTTGACATTGTAACTTTAGTAAAAGTACGGATAATTCAGAAAGCCTAAGCAGGTACATAACTTCAAACTCAGCCTTAATCTAAATCTACATCAATTTCAGACTAACATTAATGTTACTAAGACATGGTATCCTTCCAAATGCTAACTGCATAAATATTTAGGCAAATGATTCCGTAATTTCGCATTATATACATAAAAAGGATTTCTTGATCTAGGTTTTCTTTCGAAGATGACAAATTCGTATAAACAAGTAGTTTAACAAATTAATTTATGTTACGTAATTCCATAAATCTTTACTGATAAGAAGCATCATTTTTATGAACACGCGTTTTTTCCGTGGAACAATGCTAATTTCAGTAAAACCTTTCAATTTTAAATTTAAGTTCTTGACAAATCCTTTTATTATTATTAATTTTGTATTATTATTTTTTATCATTTACACAATACACAAATATTGTGCTATACAAGGTTCATAAAAGATAAACCAAATGTTACTGCAAGCGAAAAGAAATCAAAAATATTTTGAAAAATATTGATACATCACTAAATTAACCATACACAAGTAATTCTAAATGTACCCACAAATTCTTTCTGATAAGACAATCACATAATTATCCTTAATGACTGCAATTAAACATGTACTTTCAGATGCAACAAGACATTAAAATCTCCACATTTATCAATAAATAAAAACTTAAGAATTAATCTAAACATTTTCCATCTATAATACAAAAAATACAATGTATAACATTGCAGAACATATCCATTGAAATTCAAACAAATTAATAATCAGTCTTACATTTTGTTTAGCAGAAGTATACTACCGGGTAAACTGAAGGGACCAAACCTTGATCTAATATCAACGGCTCTTACAGCAAAATAATACTTATAGCCTGCCATGAACTGAGTCAAGGTACACGCCATTGGCAATGGCAATGCTTTAACATCACCAATCTTCTTCCAAAGAGCAGTATTTGGAGGGGATGTGGTTTCCTGATAAGCGTATAACTGATAGCTAGCGATCTCTTCATGGTTCTCTTCCTGGTATCCATCAATTTTCCACGAAATAACAATACCATTTTCTACCTTAGACAGTTTAAGATCTGGTGCAGGTGGCAACGACTTCCAATTGGGTGATTGATACTGCTTCATGGCATCGGGCAATGGTGCTGGATGTCGATTAGGCTGCCCTCGCCCAAAACGTACTGGGCTTGGAGTTTGAGGTGCTTTGGCAATGAGAGCTTGAGCTTGAGGCCTCGGTCTTGGTCCTAAACCTGATAAAGTTTTCAGCATGATAGTTTGTCCAGGTCTCACATTTTGGGACTGAGGTCCACTAATGGGAATGTATACTTTTCTGGGGCTACTCATGTTCTGAGGAAATCTTTGAGCAGGCACTAAGTTCGGCGCTGCTGTTAAAACCCTCATTTGTTGATTCATGGGACTTCGTTGCACATTTTGTAATTTGGGTGGCGGTTCATCGTCAGTTAAATCTACTGTAACAGCCTGTGTGCGTCCTCTTTTTTCTGCAATTTTTTGTACTGGCGGAGAATTTCTCATGCCATTTGGCTGTGGACTATTAGTTAACTGTTTAGCAGGAGCAATATTGGGAACCATTGGATTTGGTTTAACCACTGTAGGTGCGGCAGGCACCAACCGAGGAACAGGTATTTGTTGATTCACTGGAACTTTCTCTTTTTGATTTTTGGTATTTTGCGTTTGTTGATTTTTTACCTGGTTTATATTATTGTTAGGAACGGGTACCTGTGGCGGGACACCATTTACTGGTTTTCTACGTATATTCGTTTTCTCGGCTACCATCATAACTTGCATACCAACCGATCGTGTGATCTTTAGGGGCGTTATATGAACTTCTGATCCACTCTTTTGTTCTTCTTGCACAGATTTCAACACGACTTGCAAATCTTTATTCTGCTTGGTTAACATTAAACACTTATTCTTGCATTCCTCCATTGTCTGGGTCAAATTCTTAAGGTGTGCTTTGATTTCACCTAGGTTACTTCTATCTACAATACTCTCTACAATTTTGAGTATACAGAACTCTTCTAAGTCATTCCTTGTCATATCAGATATTTTTTTCTTACAAGTATTTATAAAATTATTGGGAAGGAGAGGTTTTTTAGGTATTTCAAATTCTTCAACCTTATCGATATCCATTTTATTCGTCTCGACAACAGGTGTCGCCGAAGTCTCATTAACGGGCGAAATGACGTCTTTATCTTCTGTAAAACACAATATTACAATAAGTAGACTTCAAGAGATCAAAGAAATAAGGTTGTATATTAAGGAAAAGTTATAAGAGGTGACAGGAATTGGTGGAGTAAGGACCAGAAAAGACAATATGGAAATATTATCGAATAGATCATGCAATAATTATTGAACCTTAAGCATACTATAACGTTACAATTATATATTTATATTAATAATAAAATATGGTACCTGTTTGTATCGGTTCCTTAATGGTTTCTGTTACCGGTTTGCTGTCTACGGAAATATTTACTTCATTTTTCGGTTGCTTAGCATCTTTTGATACTGACTGAGTATTATCACTAACAGAATTTTTTTCTGGAACTTCATCATTAGTTTCTTTCTCTTTATTTTCCTTTATACTAGAATCCTCATCTATCAACATTATGTCGTCATCGTCATCGATATTTATACACTGTTTCTCGGTGTCAGGTTGAATATTATCTTTAGAAGATTCTTCACTTGGCTGATCATCTTCTTCGTCAGAAAATATATCTAGATTATTGGATAACCTACAAATTCGTTTGGGTTCTTCAGAAGTATTTTTTACAGTAGCGTCAACCTGGGACGATTTTTCTGCGTCGTTAATTAACACAGGCTCACTTTTTTTGTCTACATTTTCTTGAACAGTTTGAGCAGACTGAGTGCTCGTTTCACTTATACTTTCATCTTCATCGTCTATTTCAATAGCGTCATTTTTTTCACTTATTTTATTGTTAAGGAAGGTTTCAACTTTAGAACAATCGTCTTCCGGAGTTCTATCGTTATCATTTATGTTAGTAATAGGAACTTCATTTTGAACGGATTCTTTTTCCAATTCTTTATTTTCAACTGAATCAACAGTCTCATCTATTTCTATGTCATTCTCTTTATTTAATTCGGATGACACTTCTACAATGTCTTCTTCTTTATCTAAGTCCATTTCTTTCTCTTCGTTTAGTTCTTTTGATAGTTCTGAACTATCAACTTCTTTGTCTGATTCGCCTACATCTTCTTCGTTTACCTTTTCCACAATATCACTTCCATTCACTGTCTCAGTAACATCCGCATTGGAGTTTTTATCAAGAGTTATGAGATCACTTACATCATCTTCGGTTAATTCTATTCTAGTCGCATCTAAACTTAATTCTTCTAATTTGTCCTCATTCTGTTCAGAAGAATTTTTTTCGTTGCTAAGAGTTTCAAGTACTGGAGTCTCACATTGTTGTTCCGGATGATGATTTAGGGTACTTTCATCGTGATTAACCTCTTCCGAAGTTTGTACATCTTCAGTATCAACATCATCTTCATTTGCTTTTTCTACGTTTAAATTATTTGTCACGGTGTCCGTCCTATTAGATGGTACTTCCTTATCAGTGTCGATAACATTACCCCCTCCAACATCTAGTATTTTTTCCCCATTAATGATATTTTCTTGTTTTTCTATATTTTCCTTGTTTCCAGTAGTAATGTCATCCGCAAGATGTGCAATGTCTTTACCGGTAAGAAATTTTTCAGTGAGAGGTTCTTGTTCAATTGTTGACATGTTTCTTTGTATGTCTATATTATCGGCATCCAAGATCAATAGCATTGTTTTAGCATTTCTCATGACATATCAAGGGAGATGGATTTGTTTACTCTGGAAATAAACAAAAGTATAAAATTAATAATATACAGAGAATACACCGTATTAATGAATAAAACAGAAACCCAGAACTACAATACAAAAAAGAGAAAGAGATGTATGATATTAAAAATGGTCATTTTGTAAATGTAAAATGACGAGGTTGTAATGGAAGGTTTTTATTTATCATACTAAATTAAAAAACACCCAAGTGCGTGTCGGGCCACGCACAATGGACGCTACCTGTCTGAAATAGTTATTTATTGTAATACTAATTGTGCAGTGTGGTATAAATCAACAATCATCTTACTCCACCAAAAAAGGTGATAAAGAAGACCTAAATAATTACCCCCGATCAGTTTATTACCTAAATATATAAAATATTTTCTAAAATAATACTTAATAAACTTAAACATCAGTTGGACGAGCAACAGCCACGCGAACAGGGTTTCGTAAATTCGTGTCGACAAATGCTATACAAATCTTCTACGTAATGTATATTCTAGCAAGACCGCAAAAGTTAGACTGGACCAGGAAGGATCCGAATTTCCTATCCAGAAAGGCGTGAGACAAGGGTATCCTATTTCGCCTTTACTATTTGCTGTCGTGCTCGAGTCAATATTTAGAAACCTAAACTAAGAGAGAAGGGGATTAAAACTTGATAAAGTATATCGAAGTCACCTGCGGTTCGCTGATGACAAAGTAGGTTTTGCTAATAGCCCTGAGCTGGAAGAAATGTTAAACGAGATCTCTATGCAAAGTTACAAGGTTAGGTTACAGCTTAATCCAATGAAAACAAAAATAATGACAAATGATAAAATTAAAAATATACTTATAAATAATCAAAGAATAGAGTATGTTGATGACAACATATATTTAGGTCAAATGGTTTTTATTTTAAATTGTACCAGAAATGAAACTAACAGAAGGATCGCTATTATTTGGACAAAAGACTTGAGCTTAAAGAAGATAATGAAAAACAAACAAATAAATATATGTATTAAAAAGAAACTCTACGTAGTAAGTATCCTTCTTTATTTAACATACAGCAGCCAAAGCTGGTCGTTGAGAAAGGAAGACGAAATGACGTAAACCGTTTGTTAAATGAAAATGGAACGGAGCACGGAGTATAAGACAGAGAGAGAAAATTAAAAATACAGAAATCTGAAACACAAATATTAGACGTTATAAAACTGGTCAAACCCCTTAAGTTAGAAACGAGACTAGAGATAAGGGTCGGCCAAAGATAAGATGGGGAGATTGTTTTAAAGCCGGACCAAAATGGACAAGGAAGACAAAAAACAAAGAGTTGTAGAAAGCTAGGGGGAGGCCTACGCCTGAGAAGCGATTACTACAAATGACAATATTAATTCGAAGTAATTGTTTGTTTGATAATTTTGGTATATTAACATTAATAATTAAATTTATTCCATTTGCAATAAAATTAATTTAAATATAATAAATAAAAATATATTAGTCTGTTAATATTTATTGCATAGGAATATTATAGTGAAAATTGTTTTCAATTATGAATTATGGTGAAAATGAATTTAATTTAATAATAAAATATTATAATTGAAATACGTAGAGGCTAATTTAATGGCTTATTATTACAGTGCACTGCGGTTCACTCGCGTTGATTTGCGGAAAAATGCTCGCCTCAGTCCAGCGGTCGCAACTGCGACTGCCATTTTGTCGCGAATTATTTTAAAACTATAATATCTTCTAACATATTCACTAAACTCAAATGATGTAAAGGGTAACTTTGTTCAAAGAGAAATAGTTGAAAGATATGTTATATATATATAGTTATAATGAATTAATCTAAAAAAAAGACATATGCTATCTTAACTTATATTTAGAACATATAATGGAGATCTATTTCATAGACAAATTATTAGGGGAAGTACGTATTTTCATATCTTTTTTTTTAAACATAATTGAGTATATCGGTCAATGTACTATTTTTATATTATGATATGTAACTGCTTTTATTAGCTGAGATTTTTACTTATGTTAATAGTTAACAGCTATTAGACGGATTTTTGATATAAATTATGTACAACTGAATAATTTCATATATTTCTTTCAATTGCTAGTTCACTGCTATATTTCTCTGATTTTTGTAGTCATCAACAATTACAACTGGTTCCCTGTTAAAAATGCATTGTTTTGTTTTAAATTTAGTATCCCTTTATATAAACTATAGTATAATTATCCTGGTTTAACAAACATCACGATTTTGTCTTGCTAGGAAACACACGAGACACGAACGTAAAAAAATCAAGCGGAAGTTTAAAACAGTTCATAGAAAGTAAGTACCAATTATACATACCACGAAAACAACCCCTTAGAATATACAAAATAAACAAACGATCAAACTTAACCCCCAAATATTACGATTCATTTCATGAAATTTCTTATCACTTAACGAAACGAAAAAATTTAATACTTAGTTGGACAAGAAAAATTGATATTTTCAATATAAAATAATGTATTAAAATAAAAACCGACGTTCAAATAAAGTACAGATAATGTAGAAAATAATTAAATTCGCGCGCCATATCTGTATTTATTTCCTGCCAAATTATAGGTTTCTAGTAATAAATGTGCAGTGTGTGTTGACGAACGAAAGGACGGACTTGCGTGGCGAAACTATAATAGTTCCAATTTTTAGTTAAAAATGATATAATTCAGAACAATGTGACAGATCAAGTTAAAGGAGATAAGGTGTGGTGCGGTACGACGTAATGAGTAATGTCAAGGCTAGGCGAGCAGAAGGAATGGAGACGAGAAGAGAAGAGAAAAGAGGAGGTCATGAACTGGAAACAACATGAATTGAGGTGGCTGTAATGTTAATGACCAGATACAGGTATCTTTCGAGAACAACTGTTTTATAAAGATTTAAAATAGGAATCGGATGTTGTCAACATTTTCATTGAATGAGTTGGTTTCAAAGTGTAAGTTGGTTAATATTTAAATTGCCTTTAAAAATATAGATAAGTGGCAACACTATCAGAAAATTGGTATAGAAAAATATATCAGATCAGTTCAAGCCAGAGCGGTCTGCTTATTGCAAAATAATAATAATTTAAAAACCTGTATCTATTTTCTTCTCGCTCACAATAAACCTGTTCTACATTTTACAGGGTGGGTTGTCTATTATCCGGATAAAACTATATAGTCAGTCATTTTAGACTTAGTAAAATGAATAGAAGGAACTTAAAAGTTTAAAAAAAATTGTACCACCATCCGATCCTTCGATAAACAAAACGACTGAATACATAATAGGATGTAAACGTTGAACGAAATTTCATTGCCATTGGGTCAAAAAAAGGATGACTTAATTTTTTTGTTGGTGATAAAACCCTATAATATAGACGATTGCAATTTTTTCAGTCTAGGCACACGGTGCTTGTACAAATGTGCTGAGGACACAATAAACAAACAAAAAATAACAATAATTCAACACCTTGCCACAAAAAAACACGAACAATGACTGAAAATATAGCCAAAATGGTGACTATCTCTTCCTTGTCCGTATTGCGAATGAATGACATTTTCGATGTATTTACCATAATTGTGATCATATTTTGTTTTTATAAGTACACGTACGTCCTAGACTTACCAAATTGCAGTTTCATTGTATAGCACACTTAAAAAATGTAGGTAGCAAAAATATTCAAAATTCTTTGTATACCTTATTGTAAAATGTTAATGTGAGGCCGGATTTGACTTAAACCGAGATAAGGACATTGTTCGCAAAAAAAACATTATAATTATACAAAAAACAGTCGCCCTATTTTTTTAATTAAATTAACACATTTTTCGCATTGAACAAAAACGATGCTATCTTAGAAAAAATATATAATTTTTTAAATTACACCAATCTTAGTGTTTACACATCCGAAACCAGTGCTAAAAATAAGGCAGATCATCAATCTAACAAACTTACGTCCGATCTCTTTCGATTGATGTTTTTTGGATTCTTCACTAGAAAAATATTTTTTTGTTATAACATATTTGGTTGTTTTTACAGAGAAAAAATAATTCTTATCTTTGTAATTAATAATAACTCTATACTACGGAACGGCTTCGACTGTCTGTCTGTCTCTCCGTTAGCGTTCATTTCATTCACTTGAAAGCCATAGCGTCAAAATACTCAATATACAACTATTAAAAAAGACAAATCAGGTTAATTCTAGTTTTTTGGAGATATCTACGAACCTAAATATGATATAACCTTTACCATCAGGTGCCTTTTAATTACTTCTAATATATAGTTTCAAATTCTATTTACCCGAATCCTATACGAAGTCGGCCGGTTTTTCATCCCTATTTTATCAATATTTAAATATTTTTGGATGTTTTGTGGTACTAAAAGTATTTAAAACTATACTTTTACTTTCATTGATTCATTTGAATTAGTGTCATGATATACTACAAAAAATGACATGACAGTTGACAGATAGGAGTACAAAAACTCAAACAAATCCAAGAAAACGTAACGGCAACAAAGTTATAAAAACGCGAATCGTAAAGCATAACAACAAGATGGCGGCCAGATCCGATAGTCTGTTGTGCGGAATACCGGAATAAATTCCCCACTTTGCTAGAACTAAACGCTGATCGCCAAGCGCGTTGGAGACGGAGCTCGCGCAGCTATCTATCGCGTGCGCGCAAAGTACTTTGTTAGTACTCGCGAAAGAGATGGAAGGATCCAAAGAGAGTGTACCAAAATAAAAAGGTACAGGTGAAGGTGGAACATGGAACCGGGGACTATTGAACGGAATGGAAGACCAGCTTTACAGGGAATCGGGTATAATCGATTGATAATACAGACGAAATCTGGCCATCATTTCTTGCACACACTCGTGGTAGGATAGGTGAGAGTAATTTATCGACTTTCTGCAAAAAAATAATCGAAAAAAAAATGTTGTCATGAAGAAGATATCGATGACGATTATGATAATATGATAACGATATGGACAATAATGATGAAAATGATCATCATCATCAACTTCTAATAATAAGTAATAGTAGGTAGTATATTCTACCAAAATATGAAAAAAATAAAGTAATTTGTCAATTTTGACAGTTACGTTTTAATCAAAATAAATTTGTTTAATTTAGTAATATTAAATTACTAAATAAACTAGGCATCATTATTATATAGTAACCAAGAAAATAAATCTAATAACTAAAATTATACGTGGGTCATAAACACGGTTGAAAAATAAAAAGTTAACTACGAAACAATAAATAACAAATTATTACTACCATCTATAAATAATGCTTTTCTAATTTACAAACTCAAATATGTCAAATGTGGGTATTAACGCACCTAGTCGTCCAGAACAAGAAATTCCAGGAGTAGAAGAATGATCAAGAAGATGCACTACTGCGCGATACGAGCGTTCCGTTGCGCAGCTGTTTTAGCACTGATGCGAGGAGAAACAGAGAGAAGAAAATGGCCGCCGCGATCATGGCGCCAGAAATTGTGGAAAGAACATGAACTAACTGTACACAGGTTAAACGCCGAATAGAGATAGTAACCGGGCTTATACACGGCATTCCCTGTAGAGAGACAAGGACGCCCACATATCCAGACATAGAGTGAGTGAGTGTAACAACAAATTAATTGTGACGCACGCTCTGTCGATTGCGTTACTCTACGGAATAAATACAACGCGTAGGTATAAACGAGCGGGGTCACGTTGTAGAAACATTATCTTCTCATTCTCTTGCTTTCTGCGTTTACGAACGTTTAATGAGAAATCGATGCCGTGTTTAGAGAAATTTTATAAGAATAAATAACAATAACACTCAACTTATCTATTTCTGAATATTTAACGATTAGAAAATGATCATATTTTTAAATTATAAGTAATTTAAGGTAAATCTCTTGCAAAGGCAAGAGATACCGTAACACAACATTTATTTGGCTATAGAAAGTCACGGACGTCAATTTGACATTAATTAGGCTGTTGCAGAGAATTCCACGTGCACTCTAGCAATATTACGATCGAGGATTTCCAGAATTGTTTTGGAAGAAAGCTTAATAATTAGTTGTGTAGTAAACACCTCAACCAAGTAAAATGATAGTATGGTTTTAAATTTATAGATAAAAGTTCATTAATATAGTTATTGAGATCATGCGACGTTGCCAGTTTGATACCCGTAGCCGGGCGAGTTGTTCGGCTTGAGCCGAGCGTGCCCGAACATTTCCGATCAACGACGACTGTCGGCGTCACCAGACTCAGTCATGACCGTCATGCAGCAATACAAAACGTCACTACAAAAATAGATATAAGTAAATTCAGAAAGTAAATAATAATTTATGTAGTAATGAGTAGCGTTTCAATGGAAATAGAAGGGGCTCAGTTATTTTGAAAAACAGAAGAACTCTATTACGAAGTATGACAATGTATTAATTTAACTTATTAAGAACTTCAAGAAGAATACCACTAGACTATAAATAGTGATACGTTATAACGATTTCTAAGATGTAAACTAAAACAAACAAAAAACAATAGTAGTAAGAAACCTAATAAAAAAGCCAAAGAAGTATATTGTAACTGAATTAAAACTTAATGTAAAAAAAATTACTCATTCCTCTCAAAGTTCTAGTTTCATGTAGTTAGCAAAGTATGACAAAAGTCGTAATGAAAATACAATAATTGGCTCCATAATTCGCCATTTAGACAAACTGTCAAACGTAAAATGATTTTATTCCAAATATTAAATAAAAATGTAATTTTTACTCGACTTCGCATGTCGCGGACGCTACTGACTTTACCAAACAGAAAAAAATACGACCAGTATTAGTGCTGAATGAAATACAACGCTGGAATAGTTCGTATAACGTGGATACGCTGCAACGAGACGAAGCAATGGACAACGTACAATATTTAACTTTCCATGAAGTCAGTGCAAAGAAGATCTGTAGTAGGAAGGAATAAGCCCGCAGCAGAACGGCAAAAGTGAACATTATATTTTACAGATGTATTTATATTAAGTTGAAAAAAAAATACTTTTGACAGATTTGTTGAACTTTGTGAATAATGTCTAAGGAAAGGATGTTTTAAGACTGCGGTGAAAGTAAAGGGCAGAATTTTATATGCTTGTATTTTCCGAGGCGGAGGAAGTCACAAATAATGCAATAATCGATATTTTCTCTATATAAGAAGAGGAACTGACGCTTCACCAGATCCCCATAATTCTGTTTAAATGGAAAGGCACATGAAATGAATCTCAAGAACAGCGATCGAGAGAGTAGTATGAGTAAAAGAGAAGAGAACAAGTTTACAATTACGTCACACGTGGTCGATTAGATATTTGTATATCAATCAAAATGGCGGCGGTTTAGTACGCGAGGACAATCCAAGTAAAAGGGCAATATTTTAATCGAACGAGGTTCAGTGAAATATGCAATCACTGAAATTAATGATAATAACTGATACTAGTAAATTGGCCTTAATTGGAATATCAAAGCAAGCATAAGTTTGGTCGAGGTGAAAATCATTAGTAAATTTCTTGCTAGTCCGCTTGGTCAATAGTTTTACATTGCACCAAGTAAACCGTCATAATCAGATATCAGTAATGGAAATAGAAGTCTTCTAGGGTTGGTAATTAAAAGTCCTTGAATTCCTGAGACATCTGATAAAAAAACAATATTGTTTTATATAATAATAATAGAGTAAAAATTCATTGGGACTGTAAAAATTGGTTAATTTGAAAAAAAACATTTGGTCCCTAAATTAGAACTGTGCGATGATTTGTTCATTCCAATCGTCATCAACGTAGATATAACTATAGAGGAGTAGTAAAAGAGTCCAAAAAAAGGCTTAAGACAAGAGTCAAGTAAAAATTCTCCGTAACACATGAATATTATAAGCGCAACAAAAGTTTGGCAACAGTGCAATCAGGATGGGCATTTGTTATAGAACGTAGGAAACACACACACATCCATAATCTAGTTACACATACTGCAAAGTAATAAGAAGCTAGTTTCATATCGACTTAATGATTAATAATAATATAGCATATGCATGTCCAAATACAAGGACGGCTCATTATCTTTACCCTGCATATGCTATGTTATGCGCATGGACAAATTCATCAAATTCGAGGCGGCAACGTCGCTTCATACATTGTGGGTCGGAGTACGGAGTTGGGTTGAAAGCAATGCGGCGTTGCCGCTTCGCTCCGATTTATTTAACCCAGACCTGTTGTGATGTGTTGTGTGTGAGTGGATGAACTGTGGTGATCGATGAATTTAATAAATTATTTCATATTTTGGCGTAAATTTTTATGTTTTATTTTTTTGATGGGTACCTAACCCACAATTTTTTTATCGAATACTCTCGCGTACGTAAAAATTACATAACAAAAAAGTGTATCGACGATGATGCCAAACTAGTAAAAGAAGAATTATAAATAATTCTTCTGACATGATATCTTTATCGGACTTTACCCAAAGGGCAAAAGTATTTTGTGGCTTATGAATAATTATAATAATATTACTGTCAATTATTTATAGTAATGATTTAGAATTTTTGGATGCGAAAAAAATTTTTTACATTGCCATAGTGTTATATGACCATTTCTGGTCAATGTGGGTAGACGGCAGAAGAATTTATATTCTGCCAACTACAGCCATGGAGCGTAGAAATTTCTGTTGACGTTGTAATAATAATTCTGAAAATAAGACTGTTTAGTTGTACTCTTACCTATATCCATGCACCCGGCAGCCAGGATGATCAGAACAAATCTTCGGAAGTTGCAGAATGAGAGTACGTTGACCGCTCACGACGTTTCTCGTAAGAGAGAGAGTGCTTGAATGCTCACAGTCATGCCGCGTATTCCCACTGGCGTCAACAGCCGCCATCTTGTTATAAGTCGGACCGCCAGTTGAAGCGGGACAGATATATATTGATTAAGTTTGTTGTATGAAATGAGCGCCTGCCTGCCTGCTTCAACACACGACGCGTGACTCACCCATAACACTATTTTACTCTGCTCTGTTTCTGTACTTACTTCTGGATTCTTCTTCTCTTTAGTAGAGGAGGTAGGTAGCGCCCAGATGGGTGGTATTTATTAAAAAGAGTGCAGTAACGAGTAAAGAGTTTCTCCTTTATAAAATTGAAGAAATCTAACTTGATGTTTCTCCGTAAAAACTCAAATAAAATTATATTTGGAACAATATTTGCAACGGCTTCATTTATTAATACCCTTATGACATTGTTTCAAATCAACTTGACAATATGGTCACGATGGTCCAGATGATTCACGGTAGGAATAGAAAATCCTTTTTTTAATTATTCGTATATTATTTTACATGATGGTTGGAATTATGTAATATGGAAATAAAAGTGAAGCTGAAATTTCTTGTTATTGTCCAAACTGATAACAACACAATGATGTCATAAATGCCATAAATGAATACAATATTAGGATATAAATAGCAGAAAATGTTAAAATGAAAAGAAAAAGGAAGTCTCAATAGACACTATATAGTGTACTACTTTATTTGTTGTATCATCTATGTTTATTGCTATGATCATGACAACATGACTGATAACCTAATCAAATTCAAAATAAAACTATGGACATCTAGTGTTGCATTGAAAAATCTTTTGTAATAATGGTATCTACTTTATTTATTAAATGTACCAAAGATGGCGCCAAATGTTGAAATATTCTTTGTAATTAAATGGAACCAGCATAAAGCATATAAATATAATTCAAATTACTATTAAAATGTAGTGAACGAGTTAAATTAAAAATAATAAATTTAGGAAAACCAATAGTTTTTATGTTGAAACAGTGCCATCTAGTACTTACATGTCGAAGCTCCATCTCGTTGAAATTTCGTTCTGAAAAAAGTATTTTTGAAATATTACATTTTAAAATTATATGAATGTGAATAAATCCATATCATAACGTGACAAAATAAAAAAAAATAAAGCTGAGTGCATGTATAAGTTTAATTCCTTTGCTTAGCGCTGTTTCTTTTTATGTTATGACTTATTTGGTAGTCAAACCATCTGATTCTGTCAGTTCAGTTGATTGAACGAAAATCAAAATATAAAAAATATTGTATTGTAAAGTAAATTGTAAATAAATAAATGAAACGCACGTTCAATCTTCCGTAAAACAAATAATTATTTTTCCTTATTTAACCTTTTCATAGTGACAAACATCTTGCCAACAATTTTATAAAGTTTACGAACAAAAATGTTAAGTTTGTTAACGAAAAGTTACGTGGTGAGTGCTAAGGAAAACATATTTTATATTCTTACCAGAAATTGCCGTCTGATAATCCTCCTCGTCATATAAGCTACGGGAACAAACAGTTTTCTGGGATAAAAAGTATCCTATATCCGTTGTCCTTACAAAAGCTACAAATATGCTAAATTTCATCTAAATTGGTCCATTGGTTTCGGAGTTGCTAATTTACACCTGCAAGCCATTTCCTGACGATTTTCTATTTCGATAATAAAGCCTTGCATTAAAATTAAAAAATATATATTTAAATGTACATAATTGACCCATGTACAGTTTTATTATCTTTAATATATTGTCAAATACAATATTTTTTAGTGTCCGTTTAATGTGACCTGTCGAAGACTGTCGATCAGAACCTGTGTGTACAATCAGGAGCTGGAAAATATATACTCAGATTTACAAAAGGAGAAAATACTGCAGATTATAAATGTAACAGATACTGAGACTTTATCAAGGTAAACAGTATGTGCCTAGAGATTTTGGAGAAAGATTTGAGGCTTAATTTGAAAATAAAAACTGGAAACATTGCTAAATATTTCTCATAGTATAAACAATAAATGTTTGTATTCATCATACAGATATGATATTGTAGTTGGTTTTGATCTGTCATGTACACTGCTGTCTTTTGCATTTTAGTTCATTTTAAGATGATCTTCCATATTAGCTTAAAAAAACTTAACTAAGTTAAAAAAAAGTTATGTACTAAACAATAAAAAACTAATTTAATCTGTAAAATACTTTCACAGTATTTATTCAGAACTTTAATTTCAAAATCTCTTTAAAACTGCTACAATCTTCACCTATTATCTTAACCAATACAGGGTTTAATTAGGAAAATCTGTATGATTTAAAAAATATATATTTTAGTTATAAATAAATAAACAGAGAATAAATTACAGGTATAAGATAACTAAACTAAAATTAAACAAAATTATTGACTGGAGAAATAAAAATGGGGATTTAAAAACTTTATCAGATCTAGATTCAATAGACGGCTTCACGGAAAAGTATTCCAGAAAACTATGTGACAACATTTTAGAGGGCCCACAGGTGCCAGATAAAAGTCTTACAAAGAAAATTAAAGGGCAAGTGCTGCATCCATCTATGCCTGAAGCTATTAGGAGGGTAAATATTATATCTTCAATTAAATTCAATTCATTAATTTATGCAAGATAAGGTAAAATAATCCTTACCTTACCTTGTAAAATTATATATTATATTAAGAAATACAAAATGATGTTCTAACATAGTAGAGATTTCTTACCACTTATACTATCATACAATATATATATCTCACTGCTAATTCTATCTGGAATTCTTACCATACAAAATTGACAAGTTTGTATGTTAAAAATTCCAGATTGATTTTCACTAAGTATACATGTAAATATATCATCAGGTACTAGAAAACAACATATATTACAATAAAAAATTGGAAGGCCCTACCTTCCAATGTGCTTTGAGTCCACGTATAGCTAAGGGTTACATTTTGGTAAAATATATTTTTTTGGAAAATATTTGAACAACCATTTGTCTTGTGGTTGTGAATCATAAACTGAGGAGTTTAGCTCAATCTTTTATTGCCATATTGCCATTATTACAGCATGGGGAGTTACCTTGTATGAAATGGTGGCAATGGGCTTGGGAACCTGCAGCTTAGAAGTCACATATGGCTCTTTAGTCAATATGCAAATATTATTCATTTTATTTTACGTAGAAGCAATAATAAATACTTTATGCAAGTACTGTTTATCGTTGGCAAGAAAAAATTTCAGCTCTTTAAAAACTTAGAAAATTGTAAGTTTTGATTTTCAACTCAAAAGGTTGTTAAACCTTAACCTAATATGATTACAATAGAAAGTATTACATAAAAATATACTTGTTTATTCAAGTTATTAACACATGTTAACAAAATATTACTTTTCAGAGTTGTAAAGCGGTATTAGCAGTGTATGTTACAGTAAATTCAGTATGTTGGACCCTCATAGACAGGAGTAGTTATAAAGTTGAGCAGTGGCACTACAAGCCTATCGAGTACCCTGACAGCAAGAGCACTAAAATAACTGATATCCTAAGTATTGTAAGTAGGTATAAAGACATTTTTTCTTACAATACCACATAGTTTATTTTCAAATATCTTTTAGAAGATGAAACATTAATCTGTTATAGTGCCTATCTATACCATTGGTAAATGTTGTTCAGGTATAGTGCCTATCTATACAATAGTGGTAAGTGTTGTTCAGTTATAGTGCCTATCTGTACAATAGTGGTAAGTGTTGTTCAGTTATAGTGCCTATCTTTACAATAGTGGTAAGTGTTGTTCAGTTATAGTGCCTATCTATACAATAGTGGTAAATGTTATTCAGTTATAGTGCCTATCTGTACAATAGTGGTTAATATTGTCCAAAACATATCCTGTCTGTCTGTATATTGTCATGGTTCATTGTAAGTTGTGTGTAATGAGATATATCAGTTTTTTTATATATAACTGAGTTTTGCCTGCGACTTTGTCTGCATGGAATAGATTTCATCCCTTACTATACAAACCTTCATACCCTTTTGCAATGACTTTAGGGCATTTCATTGTGATACAAAGTAGCAAAAATATGCTCATTCTCAAGTTTTCGTTTTTACCAATGTTCATCAAAGTGGTTTTGACGGTTTATGTGAAAGTATAATGCACAGACAGACAAGCATAGTTACTTTTGCACATATAATATATGACTTCTACCCATCGATGGCCCATTTCTGAGCACAGCTCATACTGAACAGGGCTAGAAAACTCCACCGCGCTGCTCCATTGCGAATTGGGATAGTGGGCAACCCGAGTGACGGAAGTTTTTATGCCGCCCGAAGGTGTCCGACATAGCTTATCGGTTGCTAACTAACAATAATAGAGGCAGACGGTTTTACGTGCCCTCCTAACCATGGACGTGCTCATGAAATTTTTGCCACTAGCGGTCACCGATGTTGATGAACTTTTTCCATCGCTTATAATCAAAGCAAGCCGCAAGGTTATGAACACTAATATATACACTAGGATTCCCTGCACATGGCAACCAGACCTGCTGTATTTTATAGATCGGCAAACAGTTATGTACAATATATAATGAAACGCTAACTAATTTTGTACTAACTAGACGAATTAGATATTCTTGGCCTTGAATAATTTTGTGTTCTTCATATTTTTAATCTGTAATGCAGAAGTTCCCAAACTTTTTTATCTCTTAGACCAATTTTAAAAAGATTATTGTTTTCGCTGGACCCTGCTACTACGTTTCTGCCAGATTCTAGAAAAATCTTAAGATTGACGTTCTAATTGCTTCAGAATTTTTTTTTATAATACGATTATTTTTTAACGAAATACAGGGTCAAAATCGCGCAAATATGCGGAATGAATCCTCTTTTGTCATGATAACTTTTTTAAAGTTATTATTCTTTAACGAAACACAGGGTCAAAATCGCGGAAAAGTTGCGGAATGAATCCTCTTGTCCACTTTTGTCACGCTAACATGATCTGATATAGCCTCTCTGGTGGACCCGTGGACCACCTGGCCCACTTTGGGAAACACTGCTGTAATGTTAGTTAATTATGTTATTAGATAAATAAATAAATAAAGAAGTATCCAACAAAGAATCAATTCTTGAATACCATTCCTTAAGCCGCAGGATTGGTAATAAACAACCAGTTATATTCCAGGCTTGGCATATCACTGATCAGCTACCCACAGCGGATGTGTATGTGATGAAGGCAGAGGCTACCAGCCTCAGGGCTTCCGGCAGCGACCCAAACAACCCTAAAGTCCTTGCTGTCAACCTGCAGAAGGCTCAGATGATAGCCATGATTGTGGCTTTTATCAACGCTCGGGCTAATGGCATTGGGTAAGTCACAGGAATTGCGTCCAACATCTATTATTGCCACTTACAATCAGATGGGATCAATGTATTATGGATGGATATTTGACTTAAAATAACTAAATAAAAATATAAAAGCCTTTATTTGACCATAATTCTATTAACATCATTACTTGGTATTTTTTTTGTTAACTTTATTTAATTAAATTGCACCAATAAAGTATACACGTTAACATATACTTTAAATAAAATACAAACACATAACAATTTTATGTTTATGTCTACATCAACTATACGGATAATAATTGATAATTAAAATAAAATAAACAAAGTTAATTGACATATTTAAAACACAAGCTTTAATATTAGATCCCTAATACAAAGAAATGCACAAAATTACATAACTTTATTGTTAACCGATGAGTAGTTCCCTTGTTTGGAGCCAATCCTGAACGTAGTAACAGGTCATGTTTATCATAAAAATTTATTGTCATCAGGACGGAAGCCTTATGCAAAATTTCAGCTCCTTAGGAAATGGGTCTAATTAAGCTTGCAAGATTTAACCCGAACACTTAACAAACAAATACATATACTAACTTACTTATATACAAAAATGTACTGTAAGTTAAATAAAAGCTTGTAACAAGGAACTTGTGTAAATGAATTTGTATAAATACATGTTATGGCAATAAATTATTAGATTACTATAAAAGGAAAGGAAGAATTACAAATAAAGGTGCCCTTTTACGAACGTGTAATGGCAAATAATACAGAAGCATTCATTATCTTAACCCATCACGGCCTACTATTGAGCACGGGTCTCTTTTCTGAAGAAGAAGGTGAAGGCCATATTACACACCGCTGGCCAAGTGCGGAGTGGCAGACTTCACACATCTTTAAGTTTTGCAAACTCCCCGGCATGCAGGTTTCCCCACGATGTTTTCCTTCACCGTTATAGCGAGTGACATTAAATTGCTTAGAACACACATAACTCCGAAAAATCAGAAGTGCGCGCCCTGGGATTCGAACCCGGACCCCCCGAGTAGGAGGCTGAATTCTTAACCACTAGCCTATCACCGTATATTATGCAGCACAGAACAATGATTCTGTGGTGCATAATGATGCAGCTTGTGTTTGCACTTGGCTTATTTTTGGAGCAGCGTGGTCTAGGCTATACTCTAGGTCTCCTCAGAATAAGGAGAGACCCGTGCTTAGAATTGGACAATCAAACCTGAATGACTTATTTTTTTGATATATTCTTCAATATTGTTTCAGACAACTGAATGCTGAACTCGAGGAAGACAAGAAACAGTTCCAGCAAAAGGTTTATTTTCTCCGACCTACATTACCTTTTCGGTAAGTCTCTTTTCAGTCATAAACACTTTTGTCGTGCATTATGCTATGTTATGGGTACTCACGATTAATGTTTTTCGCGTCGATATTGCGACCTAGTTGTATGGATGGACCTGGCTGAAATTTAATATAGCCAAATGTACACAGTTCACGATGATTTTAAAATCGTATACTTTTATTATGGACCCAAAAACTGTTCCCTTATTTTATTTTAAAATTAGATGTGTAATGACATTATTAATATAAGTGTATTTTTTTTAGTTTTCTTTGCTGCTTTATGACTTGCTCCCACTGTAGTTAGAAACCTCTCGTTTTCAGATAGTTCTGTACCTATTGAATTGCTTAGGTGCAAGAATTATTTACATGAGGAGGTTTCTATGAGGAAACCTGCAAACTTCAGACTTCCCCATTTTCTATAGGTGTTAATTCTAAAAATCAATACTTTCCAGCGTTCAGGACTTTTAGCTATACCCAACGACAACATTAACAATTAGGCACATCTTTTCTGACAAAATAATAGACCAATTCACCTTATATTAGGTATCGTGTGATGTATCGACCAATAGACGTGATTAATGATGGCGCAATTTTGAAATAACTAATCACAGCGCATTAGTTTGATGCTTTCCCGCCAACTTAACGCACTCAAACTGATTCTTTTGCAGATACCCACTTATACGAGGTGTATAGTAGGCTGGTTTTTGATGTCTGTACACCTTAATTATAGAAGAAGAAAAATAAGATTCCTTTTTTTAAATAAAGAACCTCTATAAATTAAATTATAAAATATTAAAAAAAAAAAATTAAAAATCCCCAGCTCTTAAGTGGTAAAAATTACATGATAAATGGAAAAAAAACAAACAGCCAATTATGGATTTACAATTTATAAACAAAAAATAAAAAGCAAATAAAATTAAAATAAGTATAAGATCTGGCATCTGATGTTTCAGAGCGCACACAGTCATGTCCAGCCTGTTAATTAGTTTAAATAGGTCTGCAATTATGAATTCCAGTCATATTAACAAATAAATGTTTGTTTCAGGTTATATGGCACTCTAGTCGGCAATGAGCGCGTTTCAACAGATCAGACCGTTGAAATGATATTGCAAGAGTCGATAGATGGCGTTGACGATAATTCTCAAGTGACCATTCCACAGAATCTAAAAACGATGTACAGATCACAACGAGATCTACAGAAGGATATGTTAGGACATTGTTTACTATTAGCTCTTACGTTTATGGATGTGTGTGTGTTTATGAACAGACAAAGCATTGAAAAACTAATTAAACGAGGAGAGTAATGTCTAAAAGAGTGTGAAACAGGTATTAAAGTTGTTTAAACGATTTAGTTTGAATTTTTACGCCATCTATTGACCATGAAGTGGGCAGTGTATGCAGGGTATTAAAGCTAGCTTGAACGATTTTAATCTCAATGTTAATTAACAAGAGTGGCAAGGGGAATTTTACTAAACTAAATTGGATACAACACTTTAAATTGTGTGACGCCATCTATTGTTAACTATAGAATAGTTCTATATTTCTCCTAGATGGCGCAATAGCGTAAGATCTTACACAATAGTGTAAGATTAGCATTTTTTATAAAGTATGTAATCAGTTTAAATAGCCGTAATTTTATATATGTGCTCTCATTTACTTAAAAATTGGTGATTCCTCCCTAGTTGTACCTACTCACAGAACTATTGATTTTTGCCTTAGAATTCGTTTTAACCAATTTGTTAGAAATACTCCTGTATCGATGAGACTTTGAAAAATTTTCAATGCAATCAATTCTTGACCGTTTGTTCTCCTGTACTGTAGCGACTTGTAAAAGCATCCCAGGAGGAATGACGTAGGGTGACAGGGACATGAATGGGTCATACCCAAAGTTGCTTTTTTATAGGTGCCTTTTTTGACCTTATCCGTAGGTCGTAACTCGTAAGTAGAGTTGTAGGGGCAGTAAAACTGAACTCATGAACTTGTCTCGAGTTTTCGTATAATCATCAAAAAATATATATATATTGTCACTCCTGTTGTTTTACATACATTTGAAATAATTTTAAGATTTTTCACAAGATGGCGCTGCTAATTTTATTGCCTTCTTATGGTTTAAAGTATGTTCAATAGATGACGCTAGTAATTATATCAGCTACTGTTAGTTTAATATGTTTTAAATAGATGGCGCTGATGACTTTTGTTGTGAAACTAAATCACACTAATGATAACATTTTAATGTTACGGACTTGAGAGTATAATCGTACAGTTAAAATGAATTTACAGGCATGGGAACCCTAAGGGTTTATTGTTTTAGGGATCGTTCAAGTATAACGTAACGTAATTTTGTTACGTAACGTTTAGGGAAGGGTAGGGGCTGGTTTCCTCACCATGGTTTCCTTCACCGTAGCAAGTGATAATCAACTTATGATACGAACATAGTTTTTAAAATTAAGGATGCGCGTGTAGGATTTGAACCCCGGACCTCTTGATTGTAAGACCAACGTTCAACCAATAGGCTATCATTGGTTATATATATCGTTAGTCATTTATAGCTACTTATTTTGTTCTCTACTGAACACTTCAAGTGTCTCTCTATCTTAGTTTAGTAGGATCTGTATGACTGACGGACGGGCGAACGGACGTACATCGAAATCTTTATGACCGAGTTCACTTTCACTTTGCGTCCGTAATCCTAAAGAAATAAATAAAAATGCGTGGTATTGCTTCAGTTGGACTAAAAAGTGTTTATTTGATAAAATACAACGAGCTTACTTTTTACAACATTTTACTTCTATTAATGACAAAAAAACAAACAAAACCCTTAATACAATAATAATATACATAAATACGATGGTATTAACTTGAAACGTATCATAATTAAAGTAAATGCAAATCTAGGCAAGAACGTACAATTCAAGTAAAATATAATCTAAAGGAAAAATAATAATAATTAAAAAATAACTATTTTAAAAATACACCAAGTCTATGCAAAAATTTCTATAGATCACACTTACATTTTTTGACCTAACCAAAGACCAATTTCGTATTTAATACTGATATCATTTTGGAAGAGCTAGAAAATATATTTACAAATTTTAATTTTTAAAATGCCAACATTAATTTTTTTTCCTGGATTTGTGACCATGTTACCAACCGTTTTTGATGAACCAAACATATGGAAGAAATGAACTGAATGCTGTTCAACTGTTGCTTGTAAAAAGTTAGATCTTGTATTCTGGGATTGTCTAAAATCAATTTCATATAATCTATTTCGGTGTTATTGTATGTAAGAAAATATACTCTATTGTAACATGTGGAGGAGAGTGCTGGCAGGCGAAACAGGCCACGTGTGAACGAACCCTTATATCCATATATTGTAAATATCACTATTACTTATATGTATTTGTAAATTATAAATTGCATCCCAAGTCCAGCTGTATCTAAACTAATTCGTCTGCATTTTAACAACCTACAGTATGCTTTATTTTTTTTAGCTAGAATAGTTGTGGTGGAAAAGGTACAACTAGCTAGTAATGTTAGTAGATTTACCCTCCCCTAATTAAACCTTTTAAGGGGATGAATTTACAATTCTGACATTAATTCTACTAGAATTTCTTTGAAATCTTTTAGGAGATGAAAATTTTAAAATCTGCACTTATTACATTTTCCCTAAAAGGAAACCCCGTACAAACTTTCATACTAGATTTACTGTTTCAGGTGTAAGGTTCGTCAATTATTAACAATTTTATAGAGTTTATTAGGGAAATTGTTATGTAGAAACATGAAGTTTTCCTGTATTTTTGGAACTTTGAAACTCAAAAATGTACTATTGATTTAGTTAATTCCATCAAATGCTGTTACTTTCTTACCTGTACTGAACAGTACAGACCATTTAAATAGACGTAGATCAAACCAATTTTTTTTTTACCTACTGATATGTGGAGGGTAGCTGAAGTTTAGGGGTTATAATGCATACAAACCAGCGCTGGTCCGAACATAAATACACAACAACTATTGGAAGACAAACTAATCACAATAAAACTGTGCGCGGTAAACACCATACATCACTCGCGTCTGAAGCCAAAAGTCCCTAACTCGAATATTTCTCAGAATCGGAATTCTAGACCTCAGTTGAGTGGTATAGCAGGTAGGGATCGCCGGCCAGCACTCCCGTGGATAACTCTGTAGAAACCTAACAACAGTTTAAAATTACCAGTCTATTGATGTATATTACGATAAATATGTACAAGTAATGATAACAGCACCTTTCTTGAAAGCAATATCCTCGACGCGCTAGGCCGCCCGTCATGCTCCTTATAAAAAGAAATATCTGTCATATATCACGGATTTATTGTATAAAATCTATTGTATATCTTGTAAAATCTGTATAACTATTGTACTATTCGGTGTGTATACGTAAACATTTGTTTCAAATAAGTATTGTAGCAAAAATAAGCTAAACGGGCGACGTAGCCGTCACGAAAATGTCGTCTAATAAAATCTGTAAAAAAACTCAATCCAGACTACAAGATCAGAAATCTAATATGTTTCATCTTTTATAAAAACATTCAACAACACTTACTTTATTGCGGAACTGTTCAACAAGTATCTATTGTGATAGAAATTAATTATTTAATAATATACTTGAGTGACAGCGGTTGGCGAGTGGCAGTGTGTACGATACCTTATGTTAGGTTGTATTACACCAAGAAACACAACGAGAGGCCGTCTGTGTTGGCTACCAATTATTCCTTCACCTACGACTTAAATTAAAAATATCCTTTAAAATATATTACAATAGAACGCTACAAACACGCTTATTGCACACCGATTGCGGCTTCGAGCCACAGGTAGCTAAACCATTAGACAAATTTAAAAAGTAAACTATACATTTCAAATAATTCATAAATAACGGAAAACTGATGGCGCGAAACCTCAGCGAATGGAAGACCTTAAATAATTCGTAGCCAACTAACAAAAGTAAAAGGATACATACACTAAAATTCAATAACTACACAAGAATTAATTGATTATTTGAAATATAGTATAGGTTTTGAATTACGCGAATGATTAATTTTTCCTTAAAATAAACAAGACTGGATGATGTGATTTTGTTACTTTAAAATTAACACTACAGAAAGTCCTACAGATAATGTGTTTTTTGTAAGATGACAGCGCGATATTATAACCATTCAATAACTATGGGAATTTGTGACAAATGTATCTTAATAATTACTCAAAACAGCATGCCGTGTGAAAACTATTATATCTGATATAGAATTGACGCAAAAAATATTCAAAACAAAGCCACAACATATCGCACTGCACCTTAAAATCTTTAAGATTATCAGGCTTCAAAACCAATGAGGTAAACGACCAATACTTTTCATAGGGCTGCCACGTATTATAATTTTAAGTGCATTTTACATTATTTAGACGTGTGGATGAGAATATATTATAGATACAATTCGGAACCCGACAAAATGATTATTACCTAAACTCAGTAGCAGCCCTACTCACGGATTATAACCGTTATTATTAACTTACTGATACGAAATGCGGAAAGTCGCAGATACACACTTAAAGTAATGTAAGTCGCCAATTACCTTATTGGCATAATTTTTTGATTGCCATGAGATCACAAATAAATGCAATTATTTTATTATTCGAAAATTAAGTAATTTTATAATGTTAAATTATCATTCGATAACTGCTACGATATCCAATGCTACGAAAAGTAAAACGTATACAAGGTTTGTTTTGGAATAACAAGTACATTAAAATATTATTTAGTTATAATGGTAATAAGGTTTATTGTTGCAAAGTATATTTTATTATCTTGTAAAAGTGTTATAAATAAATTTGTAAAGCCGTATATCTGTCGTATAATGGCGTAGCATTTAGGTTCTACGGCACTCAGTAATTCGATTTCTGATTTAAATTCAACATTCTTAATGAATACAGACATCGAATTGTTCGAAAATTTGAAATTTATAAAAAATCTAACAATTTGATATCTGTATTCGTTAATTGTTCGAAATTTAAATATGTATTTTCTGGGAGCGCACCGGTTCGTAAACCTGATTAACTAATAACTTTTTATCGCGTAATGAATCTGTGTGCTATCTGTTCTCTGATCATCTCGATCGAATGCCGGAAATGCTGTCATTCTCTCAAGACCAGCCTTAACTAAACTAGTTCACCAAGCTTAGCAATGGTTAATTTCCCATGAACATTGTATTTCATACAATTGACACCTTTTCATTATATTAAGCAATAATGCAAAGTACATTTTCACAATGCAATCTTATTCTCTCCTTTATATCGTAACTTAAAAATAAGCATATTAATATAGTGGGTAGCACTCGTAATATAAAAGTTTCCGTACTCGTTATTTCCTTGATACGTCTACGAAGGAAACCTAAGGTTTCACGGAATTACATTCCACGCCACGATATTCGAAAAAAAAGCTAAATACAAATTATTTTATGGGTTATATAATGACGATGGCCTACTAGATCTGGTATGGTTACTGGCAACATTAACCAATCGATTTTATAAAACACGCGCGATGCACCAATGGTAGTGATTAAAAATGGCGCGATTTTAAATCGACCAATCACAGTGCGTTATTTTGACATTTGTTGTCTAGTAGGCTCAGGTCATTGGTTACATCGTTTCAGAATTGGCCATTACAAATAAATATAACGTTATTTGCTAGGAACATGGAACGAACCAACTAAATGTCAGTGGATTTTGTTTCCGGTAAAAATGAGGAGGGGTCTACACAAACGAATTGGACGGCACGCTTGTAATTAAATACGCTTAAGGCTTTCCACATTCGAATTTATTTTGTTTTCCAATAAAAAAAAAAAGTTATTAGTGTGCAGTCAAAACATTCTAAATTCAAAAGCATTTGATTAATTGATTATGGAACAATGTTTATGTATTTATTTTTTATTAAAAACGCGGAATTATAGTGCTGGAAAGTGTAAATTCGAATATTTGAAGTCTTAAGTTACATTTCTCCAGTTTGTGTCCGGCAAGATATTGTAAAATTAAATTCACGATTAAACAAAAGACACTGACAAGAACATTCAAGCACTTACCGAGTAGTCATAAGAAAAGCAAAACCGTGCTCTCAAAAAAGTATTTTACAAAAAAAATTTAAGGTATAATGACGTAAAAAACTAATATGAGTAACGTTAAAAGGTAATACATACAATACTTGAGCAAAACTTAACGAAACAGTGAGCAATACAAACGGAACAGCCAGGGACTAAATATTATATTTTTTATATTATTTCACTTCTTATTCTGGGCCTTTGTTGCCAACTTCCACACGTAGGCTTTTACTGCGAACTTTGAATTTATTGTACTACCCCTGGCGAGCAACGATTAGCGATCTTTTGCCTAGAAAATATCTCGAAAAAAAGGCATCAAGATTTTATGACTACTCTTCAATTTCGTGTGTTTTTTCTGTGTCTCTGTCTTTGTCTCTTTCTGTCTTTATCTTGTCATACTATTGTGTTCACTACATCTTTTCATTTTACTGAAATTTACTTTTTAAGTCCCTAATAGGTCATGTAATGTTTGAAAACTGGAAGACTTGTACTAGCAAACATCGAATTTTTCGATTGAAAACTGGATTTTGTAGCAAAGTTAGATTAAATTTCACCTGTGAATGCTTCTATGACAAGTTAATTGATATTGAGTAAGCTAGGCCTAGCTGTAATTTAAAACTTGTCACATACAAATACCACAGAAAGGACATAGCCATAATCTGCCTATATCTCAATGGTAATTAGTAAGTAATTTATAGAGTAGTTTTTTGTACAAATTCACCTTTTAAAATCACATATTATCGTCCTCTGTGAAGGTGCTGTTGATTTACGTCAGTCCGTACATTTATTTGAGAATATTTTCATCGCTTCTCGCTTTCTCGCCCGCACGGTAGCAACAGTCTAAATAAACCGAATCCAGAATAAGGTTGCACAATTTTAAACGCAACTCCGCCTGATCTGTGATATGTATTTACAATAATCACGCTGAAAAATTAACTTTGCTAAATCGATGATACAAACATATCTTAGGCAGACGTAGGACCCGTGGAAAGTAACGCCCACACTGGCCCACGGTTTCCACGACTCACACATCTAGCTACTTACAAAAAACCTGCTTTTTCACGATACTTAGGTACTTAACACGTTGCAATACAGTACTAAAATTTAAGACTATTTCACATTTACTTTTAATAATATTGTTTGTAATAAATGTATAAAATATCATCTTTAATCTCTGTATACTTAATCACCTTTGTTATATTTAAAAATTAAATCCATTTGTATCGGTATAAAAATCTAATAAGTTTTATAAATCTGAGGTTATCTGTTGTCTATGGCACTATGTTTGTATTCAAACTTGAATGGTCGGCCGCCGCGCCCGGCACGAAAAAAAAAATAAACATTATCGTAAACTGTATAAAAATACTTATCAACTATTATTGTATAAGGCTGCTGTATTGTGGTTTGTATGTTTAAAATATATCAGCTTCAAATTTTATTATCTGACGGGGTAAACCTGTAAAATGCTAGACGGAAATTGACAGAAAGCGTATAGGCAAAAGCCCTTAATATAACTTTATTTACTTAAAACTTTTATGTTTAACAGTTCTGTGATTATAGATATAGTCTAGTATTTTCTATTGTGACAGATGATAGAATTTGAAGCGCGGGAAACGTAACATAGTCTATTGCGAGTGGCGGCCGGGGCGGCGCTCGGCCGGGAGGATCACATCGTCTGTGGAGCGTCACGGAAGATAACTTGTCCAAATGTTTTCCGATAACGGTGTTTTCGTTTGTAAACCTCCGAAAGTTTGATAGGAAAATTAATCGGAAACAAAAGACAACGGGCGCTATCCAGTTTTGAGGGCAACTTGTAACACGCTAATTATACTGGCTGAAAATAATAGACAATTTTTTTATCGCGCGTAACTTTGAATTCATTGCAATTCAGTTGCCTTTGTGTGTAATAAAAACAGTTATTCATAAATGGAATACAATCAATATGAAAGATAGAGATATACATATATGTGTCTATTTACGCATGCGACAAACAGGCGCAAACAATAATAGCGTTGACACATGACAGATGACAGGTGACAGATGATAGGTGACAACTGTGAACTATCAATCGCATTAAGTCGCACGTGTGAACGTACAGATTAACTTTTAAAGCACCATCTAGTTGTCTCTCAAAACTGGTTCGCTTACAATTTTCATAAATGCCCAATGGGTTTTAATTTTTCAAAAACTTAACATACACAACTCACTAAACTTAATATTGCGGACGCCGAAACGCGACAAACGTAAACATATACGATTAAATTGTGACTTCCACAAATGCACGCTATTATACTAGTTAATACGTAACAGTTCTTACGGTAGGAAAACGAAACCATCACAATAATACACAATAATATCGTAAAATAAGCTATATAAGTCGTCTATACAAACAGAGATGATAAAACGGTATACTGCTGGAGTACGCCGGCGCTGCTACCGTTTATAGTCGGTGAGACTCGACCAACTACCACATAGCCTATTAGACTGCATCATATTTCTGACAACACATTAGACTAATCGACCTTATAGATTGTTGGTCGAGTTGGTTGATTTATGACGCAATTTTGACTTGACCAATAACGTGTGTCTAGACTCTCCTTCCTGACGAAGAGATTACGTTGACTGTATTTTGGTAGTAGAATACATGAGACGTTTCGTAGGCTATGTCGTAATCGGACTCGACGAAAGAGCGTAATAACAACATCAACAAACTGGATATATCAAATATATCTCTCTGCTCAAATTATACAGTTTTTGCATGTAATCAAATAATTGTGTCAAGTTTTATGGCTACTATCTATTGTGGACGCGATTTGAGGACGCCTCGCCAGCGCCGACGTACTTCAACTTCCTGGATAATATATCTTTATTTCCCTAAAGCTAATATTTATTTCGCGATGAATGATCGAATTGCTTGGTAATTCGAATCGATAGTTTAAGCTTAAATTAAGTAAAAGATTACTCTGGCATATCCATCTCCGAAACCGTACACCGAAAGCACTACATTTCATTACATCACACGTTTCATAATTGGTAAAATTCGCTAATCTCACTCTTCGAACACGTTATCGAATCAGTCAAGCGAGGTGAAGCTCGCTCGCTAGGTAAATGCGAAATTTTCGTTTTAATTTAGGAACATAAAAACGTAACTTTAAACAAGTTTGGCAATTTCGAGTCGACCTTAATTTATTAACAAAGCGAAACTAAAACGAAACAATTCCAAAACATTCACTCGATCCAAAAGGGACAACAACATCTCGCTATCGCACGTCACACGCTATCCAGATTACACGCTAACTGAGCGACACCTAACCTACCTAGCTATCACAGTCCTTTCTCAGTCTGACCCCTTCCACGTAAATGCATCTCAAATTGTCATATCGTTGAAAAAACTGGTAACAACGTAAACTAGGCCTATTCATATAATATAAGCTGTCAGAACAAATTCAAAAATTTACTACATTATTTGGCACCTACAGTGTTACGGAGATATTTGTAAAATCTCATCTAGTTTAATAGTAAATGCACTTAATGTAACAGAACTTTTTGTAACTAACAAATATAAAGGTTTGATGGCAAAAGGTAACCTACGTTTTTGGCTTATTTTCTCATTTAACTGAATTTAAACCGTTATCGTATCCACCGAACAAAATTAAATGTCTATTCGTCTTAATAACGTCGAATACCACGTTTACTTTAAAGATATTTTGAGCATTTCTTTTATCGCATACTTGCCAGATATTATCTCTTAACACACGTAAATAATATTAACTTAATACGTCTACAAATATGTATATTCATTACAAATAGGCACACCGTCGTACCGGAAGCATTCATCGCGAAATACTGTTATGTGGTAAAAGAGCAATTCTTACTTTTAGATTTCAACGAAGAGTTTTAAATTCTAATCTCTGGTTCGATCTGGTTAGATATAACGTTTCGACCGTATCGACAAGAATCACCGAGAAACTAACTCTTACGTGGTAACTTAATATTATGGGGCAAAAATGCTATCTGTACTCGCTTTTGAACGGTAACACTATTCATGAGTCCTCTTGACTCACTCGCGATAGACCTTCGATAGAGTATATAAAGTATATCGTTATTTACAGATCGAAGCATGTTTTACAGCGATCCAATTTATCATGTTAAATCGATTTACCGATAAGCTCGCACGCGCGAGTCGTATACTGGTGCGGCGCCGCGGAAGTTCCCGCGCGCTCAGTTGTAGAGACGATCGACATAGAGATCGTGGTGCGGCGGCGGCGCGTGGTGCGGAGGCGCCGCGTGCCACCGCGGCGGGGGCGCGGGTCACTGGGCCGGCAGGCAGGCCACCGGGCCCGGGCCTACCGTCGGCTTGAACTCCCCACCACCCGGGAACTGCTGGAAGGGCGGGGCGTAGCACTGCGGGAAGTACAGCTCCGGCTTCACTACCGCGGCGGCCGGCGGTAACGGCCGCGGCGTCTTCGCGTCTGCTCGCCGCGCCTTAGCCGCGTGCGGGTTCATGTGGTTGTCGATGTGCTTCTTCACCTCCGGCTCTGTCGCGAAACGCCGCCGGCAGTTTGGCATCGGACAGCAGAAGGGCCGATCGCCCTGGTGGGTTCTCGTGTGCTGGTCTAAGATGGCCTTCTGTCTAAAGTCCTTCCCACACTGGGTGCACTTATATGGCTTCTCGCCGGTGTGTATGCGGAGATGTTGATTGAGAATTGTCCGCTGACGGAAGAATCGGGGACAGTACACGCATCCGTACGGCTTTTCGTTCGTGTGAATGCGAAGGTGTTGCGTGAGATGCGATTGTTGGCGGAAGCGCTTGCCGCATTCTGGACACGGATACGGTCTAGACTCTATGTGGATACATCCGTGCTGAAGAAGAGTCGACTTCTGTTTGAACTCTTTTTGGCAAATCGGGCAACGGACGTACAAGGGCATCGCTCGGCCGCCAAGCACGTCTGGGAGCTTTCCGCCTTTTAAATATTGGAGCGAGAGTCCTGAGCCGAAGACGGCATGATTGAGACCTTTGGTATCCTTGAAATATGCAGGATACTGCGCCGTGTCGCCGGGCGAGAAGCATGAACCTCGCTGTTCGCCATTTTGTCCATCTGCGTCGCCGAAGGTCGATTGCACTTCTTCCTTATTTTCGTCCGGTGGAAATGGGACGTCTTGGGGCCACAAGGTCGGAGTCGTCCCGTTCTTGAAGATAAGATGCGGCGATACGTCTGCAAAAATCGAACAATTTGGTCAGTCACGGGTCTGGATCGTCCGGGGCGGGGTAATCGACGAGTGGGTTAATCGAACTTAGGACGGTTACAGGAGCGTCCGGCGATCGGTCGCGAGTCTCGCGAGCGCCGTCCGCTAGGCGGGCGACGAGGGGACCGAGAATTTGTCTGATAGGAAGGCCAATGGATGCGAGACCGAATCGAACGAGGGGGTGGTGGTGGGAATCGCAGGCGGCGCCGGCACTGACGGTTGCTGGGGTCAGTGCGGGCGGCGCGCGCGGGGAGCGGGGAGGGGCATATATGTGTGAATAGCGCTCGCCTTGGTGTGTGCGGACGTGCTGGTTCAGGATGGCCTTCTGGCGGAAATGTTTGCCGCACTCGCCGCACGTATATGGCTTCTCACCGGAATGGATGCGCAGGTGCTGGTTGAGGATCGCTCGCTGCCGGAACGAGCGGGGACAGTAGACGCACGCGTAGGGTTTCTCGTTCGCGTGGATGCGGAGATGCTGCGTGAGGTGGGACTGCTGGCGGAACCGCTTGCCGCATTCGGGACACCCGTACGGCCTCGAATCCGTGTGGATGCGCTCGTGCTGGAGCAGAGTGGACTTCTGCTTGAAATCTTTGCCGCAAGTGAGACATTTGAAGAGCCGCAGCTCAGAGTTTGGGTTGTGTTTGCGAGGCTTGGGCGGCTCCGGCTGAACGATGTCTGGCAAATGCCGGAGGTCGGGCGCCGCGTATTGATCTAGCGGGCCTTCCAGTGATAGAACTCCGCCGTTCTGCTTCAAGTAATGCAGAGGGAAACCGCCTGTTCCGAGCATGTGGCTGGTGGGTCTCGTCTCCTTGAAATATGGCGTGGCGTACTGTTGCTGTAGATCTGGTTGTGGGATGAAACATGGCGTTCGATCGAGATGATCCTGCGTGGGTGGTTGGGGTTGCTGTTGGCTTTGTAGTTGCTGTTCCACTTGCATGTGTTCAGGTGAGGTTTGTTGCTGCTGCTGTGCTTGTTGCTGCGCTTGTTGTTGGGCCTGTTGCTGAGCGAGCTGCTGAGCGGCCTCCTCCGCGGATTGGTCAGGGGGAGGAGGGGCAGGAGGATATGGCGAAGGCGCCGGGGACGCGAGCTGGGGCTCGGGCTGTGGCGACGGTCCCCCGGGGCTTTGATGCTGCATGGTCTGGTAACCTCCGTCCAGGACGGCTCCGCCCCATTGTGTTCCAGGAGGAGCGCGCTCGACTCCATCTTTGTAGAGTACGTAAGGAGCAGTTGTGTCTGGAAAGAAAAAGAATATTGAGATCAAATATACAGTTCAAAATTATAAAGACTTTTTTATTATTGAAAGCAATTTTAAGGCAGCGAGAACTTTCTGGTTTGAATGTTGGTCTCGCGAATAGGTGGGTTTAGATTTTAATGCTTAGCGCACCTCTAATTTACGATGTTCCTCACGAAGCGAATAATTCTTGAAAATTAGACGTTAATTATCACTTGCTTCGTGAGGAACATCTTGAGGAAACCTGCACTCTCGAGTGTTTACCATACTCTTGAAGTAAGGTGTAGTCTACCAATCCATACTTGGTCAACGTGTTGGACTGTAGCCTTTACCACTGATATTGTGAGAAGGGTATTCTACCCTGCAGTGGGACAGCTGTGGGTTACTCAGTTTCTTTAATAATAGCCGGTTGAAGATACAAAAGATTAGTATTAGTAGTGTTAGTCACCATTCAAATTTTAACTTCGACTTTAATATTGGTAGTCTGTACTTGTTTTACGACTGAAAAATTATTACTACGAACTCGTATTTATGGAAAATAAACTAGAAAATTTAAGATCTAAGACCGTGTTATATTCTGACTACAATAAAAGGCGATTCGCTGAAGTGAGTTTTAGCATATGGAAGAAAATTTCGGCAGTGTAGCGTGCAGCGGTCGGCCCGCGACATCGCGTGTAGCCTGTGACTAAACAAGCTCTACGTCAAACTAAGAATTTAATAAAACGTCATTTGAATTCGGCGAGACAAATTTGGATCGAAGTAAAGATATACATGTGGTGATAGCCTGGTGGTTAAGAATTATGCCTCATACTCGGGAAGGGCGGTTCGAATCCCAGCGCTCGTTTAAAATTACAAATAAAAAGCATTTAGTTGTCACTCGCTATAATGGTGAAGGAAAACATCGTGAGGAAACCTGCATGCCGGGGAGTTTTCAAAACTCAAAGGTGTGTGAAGTCTGCCAATCCGCACTTGGCCAGTGTGGTGGACTATGGCTTTAACCGTCTCATTCAGAGAAGAAACCTGTGTTAATAGTGAGCCGTGATGGGACGAGTTCATGAAAGATATACAATGCAAAATATGTATTAGCGATAATTTCGTGTAATATAATGCCTACAAAAATTTTTCGGTTTACTAAAATTAGATAGGGAATTAGTGGGTTTAAGTCAATCATTCAAAATTTAGAATACCTACACAATTGTCACTCATGAAACTTCATAAAAGAAAAAATCATTTTCCTTTACTTAAGGAAGAGTTGGCTTTCATCATCGTGATTGTGGGAACGGTTTTTTAGTAGTTTTTTAGACCTCCAATGATACATAACAGCTTAAATCTGATTGAGTAATGTAGATCTATAATAAATATCCGGCTCCTACTTAAATGCTTACACATACATTCATACATAACGTATAAGTGTATTAATAATGATAGGACAGCGGCAATGATAAATCGATTTAGCGATGGAAATGATACGAGGAGACAGTTCACTGGCGTTTAATTGCTGTAATTATATAGTGCTACAAGTTCTAAATACCACACAAGTCGGAGGATCTACAAAAGAGAAGGTCTGTGTTTTCTAATGATTTACTTTCTCAGAAGACTACAAAAAGCAGGGAAACGCAGCCATTTTCTTTTCCCGCCCAAAGCGAAATGCAAAATTGCAAATGGCGGATGCAGAGCCATTATCGTTTCGATGCGACCGTGCTGTTGTTACTCGATTAAATCTTAAATATTACTTAAAATTTACTTATCTAAGGGAAATGAAATAAGAAACGCGGTTTCCTAGCCGCGTCGCGCATAAATGACCGCAATAAACAACAATTTTTATATTTTATCGTAGACTTTACGAGAAATAAATTTCTATGAATTATATACTTTGTTTTATTTGCTTAAGTATAATTTTGACAAAAGTTGGTATGCAATACTTTAAAAGATATTTCTTGCATATATTATTTTGCATTTTTAAGGCTTAATAATGGAAAATAAATTGTATTTGATATTTATTTATGTCATCTCTTATTAGAAGAAACAAAGAGAAAAATGTACTCCCAATGGCATTGTCCACCAGTCAACCCCGGGTGGATTTGGAGAAAAATGATCATCTACGACTCTGTGCCCATGATTTCGTTTAGATATATTTAAAATAGCCTTTATCAGAATGTTAGCCCAATATATACATAAAAATATTAAGAGGATTATTCAAATATGCGATGAAGAGGAAACATTTAAAAAGTCGGTAACATTTCTCAGTCCTAATGACTAGGCATTCCTTTCGAGGTAGCTGATGAATCTGACTCATGTCTGTAGATGTTTTCCAAGTCAAGTATAAAATAAATCGGTAGCTAGCGGCTGAACGGAAAAAATATCGTTCAAATGTCAGATGAGTAATGAGAGATCAGTTGTGGTCGCATTCACTTCGCGGTCAATTTTTGACAGCGACTGAGTGGATCGGGTTTCGGCCATACAGCCAACAGAAGATAAAAGTTAATTTTTATGTTATGCCTATGGATGTTGTAGACAGTTATTTTCTTCATTTTTTACTTCTTATGACAGGAAACTTTGGATTTATTTTATAGATCTCGTTGGTAATCAAGTAGCTATGACTTTCGTGAAACATTGACTGGCCGAGAATGGTTGAATCGATGCAACTTATGAGTTTATCGTACTCGTAAATACCCGAGAATTTGTACAGTCAGCGGTGAGGTAAGTTTAAAATCCTGTATAGTATTTGATTGTAATGGCTGTTAAATATCCTTAAAGAAAAGAAACAACTAAATGAAAATCAACAAATTAATGATTTCTGCGTTTTGAATGTAACTTAAATCAGAAAATACTTAGGTACGATTGAGTTATTTGGAGGTGGTTAAATTGTAAAATCCATTTAAATGTACATACATCGTACTGCACCAACGCAATGATGTAAAATCAATTTCCAATTGAATTAAGTAATTAAAAAATAAAAGTATCAAAATCTAGTGAGTCCATCTGTACACCTCACCATCCGTAATGTCCAAATCTGCCTTTTAAATAAAAATGTTGCCATGATGAAAAATCACCGCTTCAATTATCATTAGACAGAATTCAGTTTTCTAATGATCATAGACAAAAGTAGAGCGATGTGCAACAACAACGTTTGTAACTAAAATTTTGTATCGTATATATATATATGTATACATTTTGTAATTATATAAAGGAGTTTATTCGTTAAAAAAAAAGCTCAATCGTCTGAATTAATGACTAAAATGGTCTATTGATAAGTGTTTCTTCAATATGTTTTCACGTCCTGTTTCGTCTTTCAATGCCTTCCAATTACTAGTTTTTATAGATTAAGTAAATGCCAAATGATGACACTCAAAGTATAAAAGATATATATTCTAAAAGGCTGAATAAATTTATCTAAAAATAACAATTGTGCAGCCTAGGCATCATTAATCATATATTATTCATACCTACTTACTTCATGCTCTAATCAACGGTAATTTTAAAAATGGCGGCAATTGAATGATAATACCGTTTATAATAATATATGTTACTGATGTTTGCTTAAAATGAGTAATGAGCAAAAAATACTGCATGTTACCGTTTCAGTAATAGGATCCTTGACTTCTGAGGAGGGGTTTCTTTTGTGTCTGAGGAGGACTGGCGCATGCTTCACCACTCTGCTACAATATGCATTGATGAATGCGTAACATTAGGTTAAAAATACCCGAATTTCAATAACTTTTATTTGTTACTAATGGTCGCCCGCGTAGTATGATGATAAAAATTAGCCTATGTGTAATTACAGACTATAATCTATCCTCGTACCGAATTTGATGCAAATCTGTTCAGTAGTTTTTGCGTGAAGGAGTAATAAACATCCATCCATCCTCACAAACTTTCGCACTTGTAATATCAGTAAGGAAATATATATTTTCTTGTTCTCGCGTTTACAAATTTTCGACATACATATGTTGAGATGAAATTTTTTACACGCAGATTTAGTTGCGGGAAAAGGATCTAGTTTGATATGAGACAGTGTTTAAGAAACCAATTATTTCGTCAAAATATCTTGGGCGTTGAACTTTTAAAAAACAGTACCATCCATCTTTGCCGTTACCTTATTAGGGCTGTTAATGTAACCTGGTACTAAGAATTTCTTAAAAATTTTGTTATATATCACTAAGGATCTTAATTGTAAATTGGTGCACACATTTTATTTATTGTTATACCGATATTTCGACCTACCTTTTTATTACGTATCAATAATGGGGAAAACTTCTATACTAATTTTGTATAGTTGAAGAGTTTGTTTGAACGCTGTAATCTCAGGAATTAATAGGTAGAATTGAAGAATTCGAAAAATAAATGTTTTCTTTCTTACTTTCTTAAAAAATCGAAGAAGGCTATATAACGTTACGCTACGACCAATAGCTGAGCATTAATAAGAAATTATGACATGTTACGGGTACTCACGATATGTTTTTTTGCGCTGATATTTGAGTACCCGTAACACAGCATACTGTACATTTCCGTATTCTTTTGCCAAAAATGTATACATTATTGAGAGAAACTCAGAGTGATCATTTATTTGAAAATTTGCCCGTAATACTTTACATAGCACGTGACTACATAGTCCACGATGATTCGAGTTTAAAATCATATATTAATAAGAAATGTTTAAAATTAGGGATAAAATATTTCTTATTGAATAATAGACCGTATTACGGGACACAGTAGTTTGTTAAACTGGCAACCCTATTCGTTAATAACCATCGTAAGCGAAACCCCCGGATCGTGCTACTACACTTATCTCGGTCGCCATCGTATTATATCTTGATTTCTGAACGTGACTGAACCTATTTATTATTTGAAAATGCTGTAACAGTGTTCATATCCCGGCTTTGTCGATCCAAATGGTTAGGGTTAAGAAAAGCGGCTCTCGTTGTGTCTAAACTTCAACCCATTGATGGCCCGTCTCTCTTTACTGAGGAGGCCTAGGGCATACTACACGCTCCCCGGATGCGGATTGGTGGAGGGGTCACCAACCCAAGAGTGGGAAGATTGCTATTTATCGGTTAATAACTGGGGCGAACGGCTTTACGTGCCCTCTGAAGTACGTCTTAATAATGTAGATAGATAGATAGAATAACGTTTATTAATAATGTAGATGAAGTGACATAGACGAATCTGTATTGATAATATCCGCGTGTGTGTCATCTTGATATTTTTAATCCTTGCACATAAATATTTTGTCAAATGTTTTTACATACGATTAAAATTATGAAGTCTGCTAATCCTCAATTGGCTAGCGTGGGGGATCGACCTTAACCTTCTCATATAGAGAAGAGACCCGTGCTCAACCATGGGCCGTGTGGCATAAAAAGTTACTCCGTCTGTTACGCAAGCCTTAGTTACTGAGTCGATTTTCGTAAAAAATAGTTCTGAGATAGACTTGAATTGGAGAAATGAAGGCTACCTTTCATAGTGAAATAGGGGAATTCTCTTTTCTACAAAAGCTTGTATGGAACACCGTCATCTTCGGAGATATAACAATGAAATTTTGTATTAAAGCTTTCGATAAAAGGATTAATAAATATTTGTTCTAGCGTATTTCAAATTGCAGTCAGAAGCTAGTTCATACTTAGCGGGCTATACTTGGTGCAATTCTTGTCTGTATTCAAAGAACTATATGCTAGACTGACAGGATAATATCGTGAGAAAACTTGCACTCCTAAGACTCCTAAGAGCAATCTGCGCTCGGTCAGCTTGATGTAGCATGACCTGCACCCCTCGCATTGTAAGGGGAAACCCGAGACCAGTAGTGACACAGTTACCCATTGGGTCTAAGCATACAAGTATGAACTTGTCTCGACAATAGCCATGAATTAATTAATGAAACTGAGAGTGAACTATAAAATATGTCATCACCTTCCTCAACAAAACCTGTTGGTGAACTCGTCACCTCGAACGAAAGCGATAGTGGTGCTGATTCAAAAATGAAATAACGTTTGTGTACAGCCCTGAGGGACAGTTTATGAGTGCAGACTGCGCTGAAAATCAGCATCTGTAACTTGAGAAAGGCTTTCGGCAATCCTCATAGATTTTCTTTTATTATATAATACTAGGAAATACTAGCCATATAAAAATATACAAAATTATGCACGAAATAATAAATAAATATTCCGGGACAACTCTTACTTGCTAGCTTGTACTATGACGATCAGACATCAGACGATCAGACAAATACATACATATATATTTTAAACACATACATATATTTATATTTTTACTACACACAAACACAGAACAACCATTTCTGTTCATCGCAGAAAAGTTCTGGTGCCGAACCCACTACCTTCAGCTTATGTTCAGTAACCACTAGACCAATTGGCCAGTGTAATACCAAACTTTCGTACAGAATCCACACTGATACGACGAAGAAGAAAGTTTTGTTTATTTGTAATGGGAAAACTAAAAAAATACTAAACAAATTATGAAGTTTCTTCGCCAATTTATACAATAAATACTTAGGAGTGATATAGGCTATTTACTGGACCGTTTTTGAAAAAAATTGTACAATTAAATCTCAGGAAAAAAGATCTTTCCCTGTCACTGAAGAAGGTTAAACGAATGCAGTTCATCATTTCAACCCCTAAGTTTTTTGTTTCAACCCCTAGAAGTTTGGAACTTATTCGTCTCAGCCCAGCACAGCCCACTATTGAGCACGGGTCTCTTCTCTGAATGAGAAGGTTAAGGCCATAGTCGACCACGCTGGCCAAGTGCGGAT